>VCJN01000908.1:0-182875 GCA_006384855.1 Tetraselmis striata
AGCGAACGGAGAGAGCGGTGGATTGACGGAGAAGAGGTAGCGCCAGATCATGAAGGAGACACCGGGACGGCCAGGCTGCGGAGTCCTGTTGGACTTGGAAGTGGCGGAGGGGGGCGATGTGCCCAAAGAAGAACCATGCGCCAGGTGAAGGAAGAACGTTGGGGTCGATGTAGTCCAGAACGACGTCGGAGTTAGTGGCCCAGCCGCCTTGGTAGCGAATGTGGGACAGTGGTACTCCGATGGCGTTGGCCGCAGACGCTGCTCCCTTGCGAAGGCTGTGTGAGGTCCACGGAGTGCCGGCGGGAGGGGCAGCACCAACAAGACGGACGGCTGTAGACAGCCAGTCCGACATTGTAGCGGCAGTCCAAGATTTTGACTGCTCGCTCGGGGTGACCGCCCAGAAGTTTGTTTCAGCCAAGGCAATAGTAACCAGGGGGACACACTGTATAGTGTCGATGAAGTGGTGTAGGAGACGTGCAACTCGGGGGTGCTCTGACACCGGAAGGAGAAGTAGTACGCGCAGGTCGTCGGGTCCCTGTCGGCCAGCGCGGCCCTTTTCGCGGTACACCTGCAGGGTAATGTTGTAATCGTCGACATGCACATCCCGCACTCGGCAGGAGACGCCAGTAAGTCCTCTGGCAAAGAACATGAAGTTGACAACCGAGGCCAGGAGGGCTCGGAAGTCCTGTTGGTACTCTGGGGTGGGAGCAGACACAATCAGCTTGGCCTTTGTGACGAAGCGGTAAGCTACATCAGCAGGCAGAGGAACTCGCAAAGGGGCGGCTTCCAGACGGCGCTGCCGCAGCATCTGCCCACGCCTTGCCGAAGTGAGGTGTAGCCTGTCTTTGGCGATTGGGTCGAGGTTGTGCAGCTCGAAGAACGTGTTGATTGCAGACAAGTAGGGTTGAAGTGACTTCGCTCCAATGTGCCCTCGCTCACCAATTCAGGCAACGTACCGGACGACAGTGGCAGTGGTCGCCTCCAGCGGGCTGATGTTCTCAGAGTCGTGGCAGAACTCCGCGAACTGAGACAGTCTGCCGGCGTAGCTCTTGAGTGTCTGAGCGGTGAGGGAGCTGGAGAGCAGGTCGAGTGTCCGTTGTCCTAGCTCGTCCGAGCCGAAAGCGTCCTGTAGTCGAGATCGCATTTAAGCAGCCCAGGGCGCGACAGCTTCGGGCTCGTCAACTACGTAAGTGCGTCGTTTTTCCGACAGAGTTCCAGAGGTGCGACTACGGTTTGCAAAGTACTAGCAGCAGCGGTTAGATTCCCGGCGGCTGGCCGGTAGTTGCTGGACGGGTTTGCAGTAGCACCAGTACGGGTTTGCGGGGCTAGGTTCAGGTAAGAGGGCCGCCCCGCGCGCCCTTCGCGCTCGTAGCGCCTGGCACGCGCGTAACGTACACGTGCGAAGCTTGGTCGTTGCGAACCAGTTGTAACACGCAGTGTAACAACCGAGCGACGGACGCAGTGATGGAATGGTACGGGAGGCGGTTGGTTGCTCCGCCATGTGCAAGTGTGCGGATGGTTGAGCGCAGCGCACTCGGCTGTAGCTGTAAGAAGCGCCGCACCGAGGAAGGTCTAAAGGAAGTCTGTAAGGTGGGGGGTCAGGTCCTGACACAGGGCGCTCATCCCGCCGTTGAGCTGCAAGGGTGCGTTTTGCGGAGGTCACCGAAAGGTGGCCTCGCAAAGCTCCAGCAGCTCCGACGAAAGGCGCCCCACACCGTCACTCGTGCTCACCTTCGCGGCCACGCCCGCGTCCACCGCCCCGTCCTCGTCCACGTCCGCGACCTGCAGCTCCCGCCGCCACCCGAGCAGTAGCGGTTTGCTTTGGCGCTGCTGGCCACAGTCGCCTCGAAGACGCGACGTTCGTAGTCCCTCATGAGGTCCCCAAAAATCGCGGAACCCAGATGCTCAGAAGCAGGCTCGCAGCACTTCCAGTCAACAAACCCACGTACATCAGGCAGCGCAACCAATACGAGAGCAAACAAACCGGACCGAGGGAGCATGTGCGCATGTTTCTCGAGCACTTCTTCTCGGATGACCTCGGTCACGTCGAGATCATGCCTTTTCATGATGGAAACAGCGAGACCTTCAAGAAGCACCTACCTCCCTGGATGACCAAGATTTGCGTCTACTACTACTACAAGTCGTGGGCCGAGGACGACAACGCCATTCTCCGTGGTGAGGCCCATTTTGTCCCACTGATGACATACCGTTTTGTCCCGCTGACGACAGACCGTTTCGTCCCGCTGATGACAAACCGTTTCGTCCCACTGAGGACAGACCGTTTTGTCCCGCTGATGACAGACCGTTTTGTCCCGCTGATGACAGACCGTTTTCTATCGATATAATTATTTCGACCCACTTTAGACCGAACTTTTCTGTCTCGCATTATGAGACCTTATTTGTATACCGACCTATCATGCCCCTGCCCCTTTGTAGATTTAGCTACCGAGAGCGAAGTGAAGCTCGCATCGTTCGACACTTTACGCCGGACTTGGAAGGAAGACTTCCCGGATGTCACCACGCCGAAGGTGAAGCGATTCAGCCACTGTCCCATATGCGCGGCGGGCAAAGCACTCAGAGACCAAGCTCGCGAGATTTGCACAAAGGACATGACGCCAGAGGAACGTCAAGTTCACCGTCAACATCAGCAGCTGGTGAGGCGTCAGGTCAGAGCTGAGCAGAAGGTACACCTCGAGAGAGTGCGCCAGGAACGAAGGGATCTGAACAACGCCGTCTTCCAGTCGCGCCTTGGCCATGGAAACTTCTTCTTCTTCGAAATTGATAGCATGGACTCCGCGAAGACCCTGCTGCCTCACTGGGTTCGCATCCCCAAGACTGTGAAGCCCGACATGCTCCTCAAGTACCACCTCACCTGTGTGAAGTACGACGGATACCGCCCGGACGACATCTACTACTACACCAACACCATCCCCCACGATTCGTCCACGACGTGCACTCTAATATGGATCACGATCATGAAGGTGAGCTCGTTAGCCTCCCGATAGGTTCGCCGTGGTTGTCCGGTAGCCATGGACTGATGAAATCTGATCTGCGATGCAGGAAATTCAACACCGTGGTAGAAAGATTCCGTACATCAGAATCCAGATGGACAACACCGTCAGGGAGAACAAGAATAGGAACGTGGCGGCCCTCTGCAATTGGCTTGTGTCTATCGGCATCTGCGACGTCATTCATTTGGTCTTCTTGCCTGTCGGGCACACTCACGAACGGGTTGACCAGATCTTCAGCCGCATCAGTCTTGCGCTATCTCGCAGCTCCGCCTACACAATCGAGGCCTTTCTTGACTTGGTGGCGAAGGCATTCTCGCCCACTCCGGAGATTGCTGAGCTCTCATTCTCCCTCGACTTCTCTGAGTGGTTAAGGCCCCATTTCCAAGACCACATTCATGACATCAGTAAGCCGCACAAATTCGAGTTCACCCGTGACGACGCCGCCGCGTCTGGCGGCTCGTTGCGCACCGCCTTGTGGTCCAACACACCGCTTTCTGAGCCCGTGCAGATCTTGAAGAGCGCGCCAACTGCGACGCCCGAGATTCGTGCGGGCCGGCCCCTTTTGTACGCTCTCTGCGACAAAAAGAAGCCCGACGCGGTGAAGGTCCAGAGGTACTTGGATGATTTCAAGAAGGTCAGGTCGTACATCACGGACCTGGCGGTCCAGTGGCACTTCTCCCCAGTCGAGCGCGAGAGCTGGAAGAATCTGCTCGAGGACTTGGATGAGATGCAAACTGCTCCTTCGGCAGCTTTCTCCGGGTTCTGGCCGCAACGGAAAGAGGAAGTTGACGACTTCTTGCGCGAGCACGGGCAGACCGCGCCTGCTGAGGCACGTCACACGATGGCTACCAACGCAGACCTCAACAATGCCGAAGCCGCTCGCGTTGAAGCCGAGGTTCGTGCTGAAGTGCTTCAAGATGACAACGCCTTCCGGGGAGTTCACGCCGGCGCCAAGGAGAGGCTTCATGACAACACATCGCCCAGCGATGCAAAGGGCTCGAACCTCGTTGTCATCGACGTCTCCGATGTGAGTCCCATTGTTTGTCATTTTTGTCCTTTACGGGACAAAACAATTTGGTTCATCTACCTTGCTTGTTATTTTGTCCCAACTGGGACAAAAATGGCGTGGCGTCTCGCTCGGGACTAACATAGCTTGCGGTCTTGGCCATCGTTAGGTGCATGAGGAAGACAAGTGTCCCGAAACTCTTGGTGATTGGGAGTCGAGATTCGTCATCGGGCTTGTGAAGTCGCGCGAGACTACCGAAGACACGTTGACCGTGGCCGTATACGAGCCCTTCCATGCCGATGCAAAGGGCAAACCCCTCATGCCCCTATGGTTGTACGCGCAGACAAAAGGAGGGAAGAAGCCAGTTGACACAAGCTGGGAGAAGTGCCTGACGCTTCCTTGGAAGCTTGTTGAAGCCGTCCCCCTATCGTACGCGAAGGCCATCCACGACGCGTCGGGAAGTCGAGAGGTGTTCAACGAGGACGGCACCATGGTCAGAAAGAAGTGGTACGGTAAAAGCGTCCAAGTCGTGAAGAAATATGCGCAAACTGGGTGGCAAATCAGCCAGCCACGAAACAACTGCGTCCACGTCATGTCAACCACCCCATCGCAACGCAAACCCGGCGGAGTCGTCAAGTTTAACGCAGCCACGAAGAAGGACTTGCTTGAGTTGGGGATGCTCAACGAGTAAACTATCAGCAACGTCTTGTGGCTAGCTAGCCGCTGGATGTAAAAATCATAATAAATATTGATTTCGTTGCCTCATCTTGTCCCATTATGGACAAAATGCTCCAAAACCAACATTGGATATGCGTCGCGGCTGGCCTTCATGCTGTTGAATGCTGCACTGCACCCAAGGTCTACAAACCCAAGCTACATCACCAGTGAGTCTTAAGTACTGATAGTAAACCCGGGAACTAGGGTATAAACAAACCCTACGGCGGTGCAAAATGAATTCCACGGTGCAAAATAGGTTAAATTACTGCTCAGAACACCTTGGTCACCGTGCACACGCTTGACCTCATTAAGCCTCCGTAGGAAGGCCCAACGAAAACGAAACGCCTTGTCGATGGCTTCGGCGTGGTTCCGAGCTCTCGCGAGGTAGGGGGTGAAGTTCTGTTTTGCAGTAGGGACGCAAGGCAGCAGCTCGTCGAGAGCCACGAAAAGTGCAGCCATGTGGGCGCCGAAACACGACATCCATAGATACTCCTCCTGGGCCGGCAGACGCCGGTCATACATCATGCTTGAGGTACTCGTTCGTTAGATCGGTGCTCAGGGGGAAGAGCCCAGGCACCCTGTTGACCGGTCGAACGGCCTCTAACCACTCTGCTCTCCGCAGTAGTTCTGGCACCGCGAGGTAGTCATCCTCGTCACTCACGGATTTTGCTTCGACACGGCCGCGCTGGGCTAGCTAGCTCTAGCAAGTCGGGGCGCTCTGCGGCTCCCCCGCTGCCTGTCGGCTGTCCCGCGATGCGCTGCCCGGAACCGGAACCATGTGCTCCGTCTCCATCAACAACGCGCTCACGAGCCGTCAATTGGGCCATCGCAGTAGCCCTCGCAGTTCTGCGTGTAGCGACTCGAGCGTCGGCTCAACGACGGGTTCTTCTCCATCTGGCATGGTAACGCACGGGCGTACGGATGAGAATATCACACACGGGTGGCGAGCCGGGTCTGGTCTTGAACAACCTGGGGTGACCTTGTTCGCAACATGTTACGAGACGGTTTTAATACACGCAGCGAAAACTGGAAGATGGCAGGCTCATCTGTTATCGCTGCTTTTATGTCTACTTTTGCTGCACCCAAAAAGGGCGCAACGACAGGTGCCTAGTTCCCGTTCCACTGAGCAGCACTAGTAGCTGAAAAGCGGTTAGGTCAAGGGAGGAAACCCCATAAACTAGTTTAGATCAGTACCCCGACGACGACAATGATAATACAGGCATAATATACATACCGATGCGGTAGCGACTATAGCGACTAACACTAACGGAATAAAAGCCGCGCGCGTGTGAGTAGTGTACTCGTACTGCAACCGTACTAGTGCCGGTAATCGAATTCATATAAACGATTTTAAACTATATACTCGCTACATATACATACCAGTCTGCGGTTACAGGTATATTTACATGAGCTAGCAGCGGAGGGCGTTACAGGTACTAAATTAATTTTCGAAGCTTGCGGCAGATTTATAGCAGGCATGTCCATCTAGCTGCTATATCCGGAGGGCCCGCACTGCTTTGGTTGCGAAATGCAAGCAGGAATATTACATGTAACGATAGTAGACATGGATATAAAGATATTGTAAACACTGCATTATCAAAAATAATGCCCATCATAGTTATATACGAAATAACTTGACAGTTGAATCAGCGATGCGTCGATTTTTCAGAAAATTTTAAAAGAAGGGGTTTTATGTCACTGGCCTACAGTTCCATGAATTGCATTGCCAGCGCTTTGAAGCACCAGAGTTTTTTTTCCCGCCATATTACCGGCAGCGAGTAGCGAGTACCAGTACCAGTACCAACATTACTTGGAGTACCAGGAGTACCAGCAGCGAGTAGCGAGTACGAGTACCAGCAGCGAGCGTTCGCATTGCCAGCGCTTTGAAGTACCAGTTTTTTTTCCATTGCCAGCAACGGGTAGCGAGTACCACTACGCATAGCCTCTCAATCGCGAGATATGAATCGGACGGCTGTGTAATTAAGGACCGTTGGCGGCCGGGCGGGTGGGCGGATTATAGTACTTAGTAGTACATGCCAGTAGATAAGCGCTTTAGTCATGCACCTATAGGCCCGATCTGTGCACTCTACGGGTACCCGTACGGCAATAAAGCTCACCGCCGAAAAATCGATGACGCTTCGCTGGATAATAAAAGATTGGATCCACGAGTATCCACGAGTGCTAATGGTCGCTACTAGGGCTGGGCTGCAGTCCACTTCAGGCTTCCAGTACTGCAGCATGCCTGCAGCCTGCAGTCAACATGCTACAGTCAACAGGCTGCAGTGCAGGCCGCAGTAGCACTGAAACCGTTGATTATAGGGGAAGGCGAGACAGTGAAGGGCATATATTTGGGGCACTTTGGGTAACTGCACTGCAGCCCCTTTTCGGGAAGTACTGCATGCTGCAATGCAGTAGCTTAACTGCAGTCTACAGTGCAGTAGATACTGCAGCCCAACCCTGGTCGCTACCAGGCAGGGGTCGTGCCGAATAACTTTGTTTGGCGGCCGAGTTCAGTACGGATCGAACTGAATTCAGGGAGTTCGGCCGAATACAATTCGGATTGAACTGAACCGCATTTCAGAATGAACCAAACAACTGAAATGTCCGAACCGAACTGAGTTTAGTCCGAACTGCCACCGAACTGTTGCTGAACTTCCGAACGCTGAATATATATACCGTGTTTGTACATACATGTACGTATACACACGGTTATGAAAACAAGCGCTATTTATCACCGTACGGGTTACCGCGGCAACTGTGTCAAAACATGTCAAAACATGTTATGACAGCATTGAAGGTCGGGCATCTGTATGATTTTGTGGGGTTGTGTATATAGTTCGCCCCCCCCCCCCCCCCCCCCCCTCCTACTTGAGCGAGCGAGAGCGAGCCCTGCCCCACCCCCTGCCCTCATCTAGTTATCTATATGCTAGCATTGTCGCCACTCCGTCTGCAAATTCAGTGACATTATTATCAGTGATGTGGTTGCCCCCATGTAATTCTCGCTGCCACCGTTGATGGAGATGCTAGTGCTGAGCAGTGCAAAGTATGATGTCGATATATTGACGGCCACACTATGCTGCCCACATCAACCCTTACCCCTTCAGCTGCACGAATTCACGTGGTGATGCCAAAAGCTGCTACTGCCATGGAGTTGTCGATGGATGGAGTATGAAAGTGCAGTTTTTTACATCCAGTCGGCGCACTAGCAGCACATGCGCACTTGGCTATCTAATAGGGCTGTCATGTCTAGACTGCCGCTGCGCTAACCCCCCCCCCCCCCCCCCCACACACACACCTTCCCGGCTCCTTACCCCCTGCCGCTGCTCTCCGATGCCCTGCGTCTGCCGTCCCTGCAGCTTGTGCATGCAGTGGACAGCAGCGCCATGCCCGCCGGCGCTGCTGCTCCGCTCTATCACCCCTCCCCCCTTCTCCGCTCTGACAGCCCCTCTCTCCAGCAGGAATGCGCATGTCTACCGCATACATATCTCGCACCTACCTGTGCCTCACCGCTCTTGCACCGCTCGATGCCCCGCGCCCGCAGCATGCCTACTTTATGCCACCTGCCAGCAGCGCGCATTATCAAACGCCCCCCCGCGCTCTACGCCCTCCATTCCAGCAGCGCTGCGTACCTGCTAGACTGTGGCGTCCTCAATGGCATCAGCATTCCCACCGCCCTCTCGCCCGCCGCCCACCGTGTTGCACCTTGCAGCAAGATAGCACCACACAGGCTAGCGCTGCCGGTGGCACCGAGCTGCCACTCGCCGTGTTGGCATCCCCCCTCCCCCCCCCCAACCCCTACCCCAAACCCCGCGCTACACTTCTGCACTGCACGACCACAGGGGAGAATGAAAGAGGGCGGGGGGGGGGGGGGGGGGGGGGCAGCGCCGCTATGGAGAGGAATTTTATATATGTAGTGTGTGTGTGTGTGTGTGTGTGTGTGTGTGTGTGTGTCTGTCTGTGTGTCTGTGTGTCTGTCTGTCTGTGTGTCTGTGTGTCTGTGTGTGTGTTTGTGTCTTTGAGTCTGTGTGTGATACTTATTTATTCATTTAATGGAAACGAGGGCGGGTATGGAGGGGCTTCACGCATCTCATATTGCACTGTCATGAACTCATGAAAAAGCTAGCAACTAGCAACCCCATCCACGGAGTGCGACCCCCACCAAAAATAAATTCCGCCACAAAACTGATGGGGGCGCTTAGCTCTCCCGGCAGTCAGGAAGGGTGTGGGGCGTCGGCGGGGTTGCCCTTCCGCGGGGGGAAAAGCACGGGGGCGTGGGGCCGCCCGCCGTGCCAGAAACCCTAAAACCCCTAAAACCCGTAAATATATAAATATACATATAGATATAGATATAATATATATAATATATAGCAGGGGGCTCGCAGTTTTGCCTAACATGTGTGAGATCTCTTAGTAAAACGACGTTTGGCACATGGGCCCATGCCCCAAAGCACGCATGAAAGGGTTGGGAAGGGTGGATTGCGCTAGCTGGAAGCTTGCGCAAAGGCAGAAGGTGGAGACACCGCCGCGTCGCGGGGCGTCATATCGGGGTGAGGGATGGACGTGGGCACACGGCGGTAGCGTCCTAGCCGGGTACGGCGGAATTTGTAACGTCGGGTAACACACGACTTACTTAGCCCCGTGCAATTCAAGCCTCTATAATTCTCAATGGGACCATTAGCAAAGCAAGGCGCTCGCAGTTTTGCCATCATGTTGCCACTTGGCGTGGCTGCCTGGCTGGTTGACCGCCCCAAGGGGCGGGTCATTCAACCAAAGAGAGGCCATGCTGCCGGACACGCCAGCACTGTTGGGTCGATGTAGTCGAGCACCACGCTGGACTTCATCGCCCGGCCACCGAATACTTGATCTTTTGCATCGTCACGCCGATCACGTACGGGGCTATAGCGGGGCTGGGGCTCTTGCATTACTGTCAGCACTAGTTGCACCCAACTGGTGAGGGTGTATGTCCGACGTCCATTTGGTCCGCCGCTGACACTCGGCCGCCAGCGAACACCTGACGGGCGGCATCAAAGTAGCGCAGCAGCTCCGTGATGTCGGCATGCGCTGACGCTCGCAGCTAACACAACAACTTCTTGCTTGCATTTGCACCACGCTGGCCTTTCCGGTCACGATGCTATAGGAGGATTCCGCCGTCCGGGCCAACCGTGAGGTCGCATGTACGATACTCCACCCACGCCCCTCCGCGGCAGAAAAAACAGGCAAAGCACGACGACTGCCAGGCTGGCGCGGATCAGCTTCACGCGCACCACGGTACCCGGGTCCGTGCCCCAAGTAAGTCCCAGCTCTAGCCGTAGGGCTTTTGCCGGGGTCGGGGCTTTCAGCACCACAGGACGAGAGGGCAATGGGGCCCGCATCAGCTCGGGGTGTAGCGTCACGTGCGACGCCGCAAGGACCTTGCGGACCCTGCTCACCAGATCGCCTAGAGCCATCGGCTCCTGGCCGTGGTCCTTGAAGAAGTTGTTGACGGCCGAAAAGTAAGGCTGCAAGCTTGAGGCCTTGATCGTCCCCAGGTTGCCCAACCACGTGACGTACCGTACCATAGTCCCGGGGTCGGCAGCTAGGGCCGGTCGCCGCTCCTCCTCGCAGAAACGGAAATATTGCTTCATGCAACTAGCGTACGACGCCGTAGTGGCCGGCGCCCACGCAGCTGATAGGAGCTCCAGGGTTTGGGCGCCAAGGGTGTCAGACCCTAGCACCCGTGTCATGTACGGGCGCATCGAATCAGCCCATGGTGTCGTGCAGCTCGCGACCTCGACGCGGTACTTCACCGTTGTAGTTCGTATCGGTGCCGCACGTACAACCGGTAGTTGGTGGCCGTTGCCCGGAAACGTGGATAGCGTAGCACTTACTGCCCCTCGGCGCAGGTAAATAAACCCATGCCGGAAGGGAACGCGGAATACAGTCACGGGCGAGTGAGGCCTGCCGATCATACCTCGCCCGTCCCGCGGCCCCGGCCGGAACTACTAACCGGCGCGCGGCGCCACCGAGAGCTCCTCCACTGCCACCTCGGGGAGTGCCTGGTGCCACTCCTTGCCCTCCCATCGCGGCGCGACTACGGTCGCCGCTGCGCCACTCTGCTGCAGCTTTTGCACGAGGTCGGGTAGTAGGGGCCAAGGTGCGTTGCACCAGTTGTTTTCGCGGCGCCAGTCCGCATCCGGCAGGTGCAACGAGTCCACCGCCTCGCACGTAAGGTCCAACCACGCCGCGATGTAGCGGAGGAGCAGGGTGTTGAGGGCGGACGCGAAGCGGTCGATTGAGTGAGGGCCGAACCGGCTCTCCAATTCCGAGAACAATAGGGGGTCGAGTTGCCAATCGTCGCTGTCGAGGTCCCGGCTTAGACAGCCCGCCCATATATTCGCTGCCGAGCGAATGTACCGGGCGCGCAGGTGGATGTTGTGCGAGTCAAGCAAGCACCACAGTCGTCGCAGCTCGGCCATCATCTCGGGAGAGCGTGAGAACATGACATACCGCATGGTTGTCCTCGTGCAAGAGGACGTTACGCCCGGCGAGGTGGGGGAGGAAGCCTTCCACGGCAAGTCGGGCCGCTTTGAGCTCCTTCCAAGTGAATGCTGGTGCTCGCCCGCCGAGCTCCAGAATCCCCGCGCCTCCAGCCTGCCGTTCAACACCCCGCCCCACCCAAAGCCTGAGTTGTCGGTGTGCAGATAAGCCGTCTCCACCGGGCGGTGGATAGGCTTGCCGTTGAACTGAGTGGGTACCGATGTCCACCACTGTAGGTCGCGGCGGAGCTGTGGCGTCATCCGGACGCGCCCGCCCCACCGGTCGCCGACTACGGAGTGGAGCTCCCGCAGGAAGAATCTTGCGGCCGGGATCGCCAAAAAGAGGAATTGCGCCCGCCTTGCTAGTAATTTCAGCTCGCGCACCGGGGGGCCACCTGGCGTTCCGCGTGGCGCGGCCGATGAGCCGGGTGGCTTGCCGGGAGAGCCGGTCCAGCTTGTCTGCCGGTGCGTAGAACATACCGGACGCTGAGTCGATGTCCACCCCTAGGACTTCTCACTTTCCAGCCGGCGCGGAACACCGGGCGAAGTACTGCATATGTACTAAATCCGGGCGAGCCGGCGCGCCTACTGGTACTGGCAGTGTGATCCTCCTGCGAAACGGTGGACCGTCCGACGACCGGACGACCCACCACCAGGCCAACTGCCGGCCTACGCCCACAGTGGCGTGAAGAGCAGGCCTTCCAGGAGGACACCACCACAACCACCATGGACACCGATAGATATATCTGAGGCGCAACATGACGCCGGGGACGGCACTTTTTTGGCCGCGCTGCGGGGCGGCAGAGTACAGCAGCCAGCGATCCACACGGTAACAACTGCAAGAAAATTCGCGGGCACCCAACTCCCACCAGCAACCCGCCGCCACATACGCGTACTGCAACGCCTATATCACCTGCTCTTAACCGGCCTCCCCGCCGGCACGGACAATGCCACCCACGTGTTTAGGGTTTTAGGGCAAAACCCTAAACATCAAGCTATGGACGAAGAGTCGCGCGGCCGGACTGTAACGAATATGATCTGCACCCTCATCCCCAAATCGGAGTCCAAATCCTACCCGCAGGCGTTCGGGTGGTGACTCGCCCCCTCCCCCACCCCCCCCCCCCCCCCCAAACCCACCGCCGCTGACCCAACCGGATTGAGTGGCACCATGCTCCCCACTACCATTGGGTCCGTCATCATGCGACTGGCCCGCCGAGAAACGGCCGCTAGCGTTTTGCAGACCCAATGGACAAGAGAGAGCACAGCGATCTTCGACCGCCAAGGGCCGTCGCTGCTCCACCCGCATGCTTGGAGCACCGCACCTCCACGACATCGAGCGACTGGTACACCGGGTGTGGCTCCGCTCCCACTATAGAGGCCGACATGTGGCAGCACCTGGCGGAGGGACTCCTCTCGGCGTACGACCAACCCCAACATGGCGAAGCGGCGGTAGACCAATCGGCGGCAACGCTAGCAAACAACCTGGCACGCGCCGGCGTGAGAGCCTGGGCCGAGTACGAGGCTGATCTAGACGTAGACGACGCCGTTATTTGCCTTCCGACCCGCACCCTATTGGCCCTCCTAGAGGTCCGCAAGGTGTGGAAGGCCCGCCGCTCGGCCGATTGGGTGCGACTCGAACTCCTTGCTCCCGAAGCGGTGCGCCTACCACAGGATGTGTGCCGCGACGCCGTACTGGCGCTGCCGTTTGGCGACTTGACGCAAGGCCGAGCGATGAATCAAGTCACCGTCGGTCACACCGAAGAACGCGAGGACCCGCCCCCCTCCCCACATCAGGGAGTGCTGCCCCCAGCACTGTCCAAACAGTTCTTCCGATGCGCGCTGACGGCCAGAGCGATCTGCACTACCGGCCCCTATCAAACCTGGAGCTGCCGACGGTCGAGCAGCTAGCAGAGGCCATCGCAGCCACCATCAGCCAGCGTATCAACACGCCCCCGGAGCTGCAGCACGCCCAGTGGCTGACGGACACCATGATGGCTGCTAGCGTCGAGATGCAACAGTACCACACCAAGCCGAAACTACTGCGCGTGGGAGACGACAATCTCTGCACCATCTCCATCGGCAAAGAGGACGAAAAGTTCGCGGACACCCCACGCCTGGCAGTGGCCCCCACTTCTCCTGTCGCACTACTGCGGGCGGTACGCCTCCGCACCATTGTCATCTACCTCACGGAGTCCGTGTTCGATCCCTCGGAACTACTCATACACTCCTTCAGCGAGACGGTCCGGGAGGCGGGAGAACTCGGCGGCAACACTGGCCACAACCAGCTCGGACGCACAACGATGGGTCTGCGTAAGAAGGCTCGAAAGACCCCTATAGCATCCCCCCCCCCCCCCCCTTCGGGCAGAACAACGCCCAACCTACACCCTCACCATGCAGCTGACCGCCCACCACCACAACATCATCGGTGGCACCCGCGCAACTGAGTGACAGAGCAGTGCAGTGGCGTAAGACAGTCTCGACAGCGAGCGGGAAGATCAAGGCCGCGCCGGCTCAGGCACCGGCCGAGTCTAGACATGCGGGCACAACGCCAGCACCACCACCAGCCGGCCCAACCCAACTAGCACTATAACTGCGACCCCAACAGCCCATGCCGAACCTCGGGTCCACGACACTCCCCCCATGGGTTCGAGCACATGATACATAACGAGGCGAGGGGCGGTCCCTAATGCCGTCGCAGCCATCGACAAGCGCCGACAAGCAACGGAGAACGCCCCCGGAGCAGCCCACCCGCCAGCCCATGCACCTACAACCACAGCCCTAGCGGCAACCGCCATGACCGGAGTGCGGGCGGAACACGAGGACGAGCTTGAACTGAATTACGAGGAGAACGACAGCACCATGGATGTAAACACCGCCCAGCGCGGAGCAGCGGAGGCACCAGGTCTGGCTGACATTACCCTCGACTCCCCCCAACGCTCATTCAATAGCGCAACGCACATTCCGCGAAGGCACACCTGAATGCACCACAGAACGTCGACTGGTCGAGCTTCAGTACCTCACCACCGCAACCACAGAGCTGCTCGCCATGTCTTCCCTAGCCAGTCAGCATGCACTCGCGGCCGAACTAGCAATACTCACAGCGGAGTCACATCGACTGCGTAACCCACAGCGCCACTCGATCCAGCTCGAAGATACAGGGGGCATTCTTGAGTCAAAACGGTCCTATTCCTGGACTCAAAAATGTGCCTCCCACGTGATCGCTTAGGCTGGGATATGTACCCAATTTTTAGGCACGTTTCAGCTGCAAAGCAATACTATACGAGGGTACTAAAAATGACGAATCGACGTGTCCTCTTCGCGCCCTCAGTCGCGTAAAGTACTATCCGCCTCACCTAGGAAGATTGCGGACGCGAGGGCGTGGCGCCTGGCGTTTAAAGCCCGGAAAAAGAGCTTCACTCGCGCAGAGAAGGGGCCCCGGGCCTACGAGTCTATCGCCGACCTCAGAGATTGTGTTCGTCGCAACGAGATGCTACTTCTGAAATCTGCTAACAACGACGCGGCGTTGGGGCGAGATGTCGGCGTAGGCGGCGGTGCGGGCTTCGCGTCCCGAGATGAGGGCTCCTTAGGCGGAGATGGGGGTCGGGGAGGCGGAGATGGGGCGCCGCCACGGGAAGATGTGGCCCTGCGACTCCCACCAACGGCACCCGAAGTAAGGCGCTTGACGGATTGATGTGGCTTCGCGTTTCGGCTTAGGCGCCTGGAAGGGTCGTCGTCCTCCAACTCTGTCGCCATCTAGGAGGACGAGAAAAGGAGGACTCGGCCCCGCGCGTCTTGGAATGCTTCCCAAGCAGCTTAATGGGCGACAAGGTTCTCTTGCCTCCCGTGCTCAAGGCAACGTGCGGTCGCCTCGTCGCACTCGAAGGCTGAGGCCCAGTCGGCGGCTTGACAGTCTCCGAGGGACCAAGCCTCTTCGGGGGAGGGGCGGAGATGCTCGAAGCTCCAAGAAACCTGTTGCAGCGCCGTTTTGGGAGCCATCTCCGCCGGACCCCGCTGGCGGTGGTTGAGATGCGGGCTTGGAGGATCCGCCAGCCTGATGTGGCGCCGCTACGACATGGTAGTAGCGGTCGTGGACCAAGACGGTGGGGGTAGAGAGCTTGCTCGGCATGGCTGGCAGGTGTTGGTGGACTTCGTGTAGCGTTGGCGGTTGTTGATGTGTTGAATGCCGCGCCACATCTCGTTGTCGTTGTGCCATTCGCGCACGCTGCGAACCGAGTAGCCACAGTGTTTCGCAATCTTGCTTTGGCACTCCACAAAGAGGACGGACTCCACGGCAAGTTGCTAAGATGCCACCGGCCAGGCTCCCTGGATGCCATTGGAGTCTTGGAGCGCGCGCTTGCGGTCGGCGGACGTGTGCTCGTTGACAGGGTCAGGGAGCACACGCACCCACAGGTTCCGAACTCCACTTGCAGCTATGTGAGAGAACACTTTGGTCGGCACAATTTGCGCCAAGTTGCCCACCATGAAGCGGGTAGACTTTGTGGTCAAAGGGAAGAACTCGATGGGGAATCTCATGAGCTTCGTGGGCCAGTCTGTGCATCCTGTGGGCAATCGTGACTGTGAAATCTTCCGGAGGCGGAGAAAGCTGACCTTGTGAATGAAGACGATCCATGCCTCCTTGCACATCTGCGGGATGCCAGTCGACGTTCACACATTGATTGCTATAGCGCTGAACTGCATATGCTGCCTTTAGGCAGGCTATAATGGCCTAATAGATGGCTGCCAACCTTTGAGCATGCGGGTTTAAATGACAGTCAGGGAATTTAATTGCGCATATGCTTTACAATACCATACAAATTGCAAGGCAGTACCTCTAATATCTGATATTTGCTAGCGGGCTGGCGGCACGCCGCAGATTGCTGCAGCGTTGCACCGCATATGCTGCATTTAGGCATGCTTTAAGTGCCTAGAGGCTGCAAACCATTTAGTATGCGGGGTTGCATGGCATAGAAGGGATATGAACACGCACCGGTTTGACGATACTATACAGACTGCAAAGCAGTACCGCTAATACCTGATATTTGCTGGCGGCACGCCGCAGATTGCTGCAGCGCTGCACCGCAGATTGCTGCCTTAAGGCATTCTTTAATTGCATAGATGGCTGCAAACCATTTAGTACGCGGGGTTGTATGGCATAGAAGGGATATGAACACGCACCGGCTTGACGATACTATACGGATTGCAAGGCGGTACCGCTAATACCTGATATTTGTTGGCGGCACGCCGCAGAATTGCTGCAGCGCAGCACCGCAGATGCTGCCTTAAGGCATGCTTTAATGCATAGATGGCTGCAAACCATTTAGTACGCGGGGTTGCATGGCATAGAAGGGATATGAATACGCACCGGCTTGACGATACTATACAGTTTGCAAGGCAGTACCGCTAACCGCTAATACCTGATATTTGTTGGCGGCACGCCGCAGGTTGGTGCAGCGAAGCACCGCACATGCTGCCTTCAGGCATGCTTTAGTGCCTAGATGGCTGAAAACCATTTAGTATGCGGGGTTGCATGAATCATCAACATGATCCCCGGCCGCGGCAAGTTGGCGCCCCGCTGCCCCGGCCGCGGCGCGTTGGCGCCCCGCTGCCCCGGCTGCGGCGCGTTGGCGCCCCGTTGCCCCGGCCGCGGCGCGTTGGCGCCCGGCTGCCCCGGCCGCCGCGCGTTGGGGCGCCGCTGCCCCGGCCGCCGCGCGTTGGCGCCCCGCTGCCCCGGCCGCGCTAGCAAAGGAAGTGCGCAGAATTTGTGAAATCGACGGACACGAGTTGATTCAACACTTATCTGCGGTCGAAATAATTTGTAATGATCGTTAATTATGATTAATGTGGTATTGCCCAGTGAGCTATGACGGCGAAGCTAAAGCTGCATGAATCCCCTGTCACGGGGCATACACGAACCCACGTTGCTTGCCGAGGTGCTCCGAGAGATGCGCCGTTAAAGTCGCCGAATCTCTTCCGACGACCAACCACAAGGCGCGTATGTTGGTGTCGGGGTTTCTTTGGTGCTTTGACGCGATGATAAGTACACAACCCGCTGTCAACAGACTGTCGAGGTAGTCCATTCGTGGGAGTGGACGTTGCGTCAAGTAGGTGCTCGGAATCTTCACGCGATAGATTTCCACATTGGAGGCCGCCAGCAGCGGCAGGAGCAAATCCATGTGAGTGAACCAAGGCGACGTGACAACGGCAAAGGGCTCCTTGCACATGGCAGCGTTACAAGAGCTAATAGGAGCGATAGTACACGGGTTTGTACGCGAGAGATGCGGGCGTTCACCAGCCCCCACTGCGGAGATGCGGATAATCCCACCATTTACGATTATTTTTATCCACTCTCCGCATCTCTTGCTCGTCAGTATTGCCAGCGGTGGCCTCAGCCACTGTTGCTTTGACGTCCGCGCGGATGTACTCGTCGTCCCCAATGTGGGCCTCCGGGTTCCAGTGCGCATCTCTTTCGCCGCCGCCATGGTTCTCGCTGTCTCGTGCTTGCGACGGCGGGCCTCGTCCTCGTGGTGGGCTTCAGGCACGAAGGCAGACATGCCGGGGACGTGATAGGACAGAATTAGCCACTCCGGTCCCGGTATCATCGCACCTGTGTTGGGGTGCAGGCTGTCGAAGATGCGGAAGCAAGGGTTGACGCCCGCGAGGTCCTTGCATCTCGGGCATCATGTTGCGAACGCAGGGTTGACGCCTCCCTTGAACGAGCTGGCGTGGACATCTTGTGCATGCAAGAGGAAAGCAAGGCCACGGCGCGGGGGCGTCGCAGCGTCCTCGTTTCCTTGGCAGACGTCCATGCGGTAGCGGTCGTCCGCGACGCCGAGGGGGACGAGAGATTTGCTCTGTGCCAGACGCCCAGTGCAGAAATTCCGGACCTTCCGCAGCTCGGCAAAGACCTCCGACCGATTCAGCTCAAGCCACGGCACGACGCCAAGCGGCGACGCTGCTGCGACTTCCCACCGGGCGGAGATGCAAGGAGAGACTGGCGCGAGGGTGAGATTTCTCCCCGACTAGCGTCTAAAACATAATGGCACTGTGAAAGGCGAAGGGGGGGGGGTCACCATTTCAGGTGCAGCCCACTTCAACACGTCGACAGTTGTCACATCTCGTCCCCTCCGGACGGCAGTGAGCGGCGCGCACCAATTGAGAAAGATGATGAGGAGCAGCCCCCCCGCCACGCCGTCGACATGGGCAGGACCCGAGCCGCAGTCCGGGTCTTTCATGACGAGGGCCTTGTGCCGGGCAATGTAACCATGGGACGAGATTCGCAGCTGCCGGTGAGCTTCTTGGACATACTCATTGCAAATCCCTCGCAGCTCGTTGTACACAAGCCGGTGTTCTTCGGAGGCCAGGAAGGTCGTTGGCACACAAGGACGAAAACACGAAACGGGTGGGAAACGGGGCGGGTGTCACCACTCATGAGATGCGCGACGGCGAGGTGCACTTAACGCAGTCCACGGCGCCCTGATGAGACATGCGAGCGAAGATGCGAGTCCGTGTACCATCGGAGTCGCTCCTAGGAGAGGGTCCAAAGGTGGCACACCTTGAGGTTGGGGGTCAGGCTCAGGCTCGCGGTGAGACGAAGGCTGCGAATCTCCGGCCCCATGCCATGGCGGTCCGCTTCGATGTTGTCGGCTGCATGGCATGATGGGCTGGGTCGTGGGTATTGGCGTGTGAGAGTATTGAGTAGTACCTCGTACAGTGATGGCAAGAAGAGGAATGTGTCAAAGCTCAGTTTCACAGTACATTCGTACAGTACTAGGCGTAACTCAAATTTGCACCCCCCACAAGGGGTACAAAACTGAGTTAAGGGGGGGTAGTTTTGAGTCCAAAAATGTGCCCATTTTGACTCAATAATTGCCCTTTTTTCCCAGCTCGAACACCACCCCGCTAGTCCCTCACATCAGGCAAGGGCAGGCATCCGCATCTGCCAAGCACAAGAAGAAGCAGCCCAGGGGTCGTAGCCGCTCAGGCGGCGCCATCCGCAACCGCAGCAGGAGCAAGCCGCGCCTCCATGGCACTCGCGACTCCGACAGCGACTGGAAAAGGGACGACGAAGCAGCCCAACCATCTGCCAGCTCGCATCAATAACTGCCGCGCGATCCACCGCAGCGACAAAGCAGGCCAGCTGACTCAAGACCACCGTCCGGCCACTACTAACCCATGTGACCGGTGCAGCTACTATGATACCACACAATCATGACAGCACCGCCTGAAACACTGGACATCCACATCGTTGATATTACCACAAACTCCGCCACATACAACAATTAGATACTCTAGTGAAGGAGGGCATCGCAGCCCCCCTGCTAATCCTACTAGCCGGCTCAGCGGTGGATAAATACTGAGCAACACTTGGCTATTCCGGTCAGCTCCCTTCCCCCATCTCACCTCAGTACATGTAGGCGGGACGCCTTTGGCTGCCTCAGCCCGCCTGTTGAGCTCTAAATGGGACATGCCGGACTAAGGTAGGGACAACATGGGGGCGATGCTGTCCTGGCTATAGCTCGCGGGAGGGAGGAGGGGCTTGAACACACAAGAGGACGGCCGGTAGCTTGAGCTGTAACTACACCTAGTGTTCCCTATCATGGTTAGAGATAGCATGCCCTAAGAACAACTCAGTATGAGCCAGTGGACGCAGCAGATTCGCAGTTGTAATCAATTTCAATTTCAATTTCCACCCCCAGGTGCCTGCCGAACTGGCAGGGTTCTTAGAAGCCCTTTGTGGGGTTCCGCTGCAGCCCCAAGCAAGGCGTCGAGGAGGGTGGCGAGCCGTTGACGGAGGTGGAGCGCCTGCTTAATCGACGCGGAGAAGAGGAGGAAGTCGTCCACGTAATAAGGTAGGATGCGCGCTCCCCTTCATCTGGTCCGCCGGAGGTAGCGCTTGCTCCGTGTGAGCTATGTAGACGACGAGGGGGGCTCGGGCTCGGGTTTCCGCAGGTAGGTGATGAATACTTGGGTGAGCGTGACGAAGTAATACGGCGAGAGGCTCTAGCCTATTGGCAGACCCGCGAGCATGTAGAGCTGACCTCGGACGTCCACAGGTGAAGTAGTCTCGGTCCGCCTCTGCTATGCCTAGAGAACAGAAGCCGTCTTGGAGGTCGAAGGAGAATATGTAGTCTCCTTTTTTGGTGAGGTGGCGCACTCCTCCATCTTGAGCCGCTCGCGCACACAGTAGGAGTTGAGCACGCGAAGGTCGATGATGTAGCGCCACTGGTTGACGCCGGGCTTGAGCACTAAAAAGAGTCTTGACACCCACTTGCGGCAAGTGCCAAACTCCCACGCGCCGGACTCCACGAAGCGGGCAAGCTTGCCCTCGAGGAAGGTGAGCTGCGCTGGGGTAGCGTCATGCATGCTGATGCCTTTGTGGAAGGTGGTGGGGGGCGGGACGGTTGTGCTTGAAGGGGATCCGGACGCCCTCCTGGATCCACCGTAGGACTTGATCGCGCGCCCCGATGTCTTGCCATTGCCGCCATTGCTGCCGCACGCGGTGTCGCATGTAGCTTGAACTTGGGTAGCATGATTCGGAACGGCGGGCACACCGTCAGTTCTGCTCCTCGGTCTGCGGGGTAGTAGTCTTCCTCGCAAGGTTGTCGGGCTGAAACATACCCTTGATCTTGTCTTTGTCCTTGTTCTTGTCCGCCCTCTCCTTATATTAGCGGCGCGGTCTGCGTGTTTTGCGCCCTCCTGCTCCTTGATGCGGATTTTGCTGCCGCTGCCGCCTCCGCTCCCTCCGCTGCCGCTGCCCTTGAACTGCGCGGCGGCCTGCGCCTTGGCCGCCTGGTGGAGGCTGACCTCGAGTCGTTTGTCGTCCGGGGCGTCAAGGAGGCCGTCGACGCCATTGTTGGAGCGCTCGGCGGCGGCGGTGTCGAAGACGCGGGAGTAGACGAGGCGCGAGGCGACTCGCTCCTCGCCGGTAAGCGCCTTCTTGCACTAACTTAAAACGCCGGAGGTAGGTGAGCCGGTCTTCAACACTCTGCCCGCACGTCGCGATCGTGCGAATCGCGGAGTCGAGTAGGTCGTAGTTGGCGTCTGCTGTGTCGCGAGCGGTGGCGTTTTCCGCGCGAAGCTTTGCCACAGCGTCCGTGAGCGCCGCGTGCGCGTAGGCGGTAAAGACTCCATAGCAGAGCATGTGGCGATATACTGGTCGAGCGTCGCGTGCTTCTTGAGTTCTCGTCGGTGAGGTAGCAGTCCCACTCGTCGTTGCATGGGTTCCAAAGCCCGGGGTTGGTGAGTCCTACGGGGGGCATAGACTCGGCGTACGCCCGCGGCAAAAGGTAGTCGATCCAGCGCGCAGGTCGATGGACTCCGCGTGGCCTGTTGATTTTGCATGGAAACCAGGGGGAGGGTCGTCCTCCTCATCGTCACCCTCGAGGCCATCGGCTTGCGTAGCGGGAATAGGTTTCTGCGGAGGTGGTTGTTGAATGGAAGAGGTGCGGGAGTCTAGCTCGTCGAGTCGCAGCAGCATCCGCTGCACCAGCCAGCGCAGTGAGGCTAGCGGTGTCATCAGTTGTCGAACTCGCGGCGTTGCCTCCACCGCACCCCTCCGAATCGTACAGGTTGTCAGGCAACATTGTGTTATCCATAGTACGGCATGTTGTCGTTATTGCAGCCGCGGCATGCGGCTAGCGTCGAACGTCGTTGTGAGATTGTGTGTCACCTTGCGAGACTGCGAGCGTCTTGATGCCGTAGCGCTAGTTGGAAGCTGGCGTAAAGGCAGGAGGTGGAGACACCGCCGCGTCGCGGAGCATCATATCGGGGTGAGGGATGGACGTGGGCACACGGCAATAATAGCGTCCTAGCCGCGTACGGCGGAATTTGTAACGTCGGGTAACACCCGTCGTACTTAGCCCCGTGAATTAGAATTATTCAGACCTCTATAATTCTCAATGTGACCATATGTGTTTGTATGTATGTATTTATGTGTCCACAAAGCAGCATTCGGTTTGGCGACCTGTGGCGTGCTGGGCACGGATTTAGGCCTTCCCTTTCATTACTTCTGACGCCTATAGCGGTGATGCTAGTAAGAGACCATAACTTGGCCTAACTGGGCATTCCAGTTCCATCATAGTCGACAGGAATAACCGTACGGGTTAGATTTAATCCATAGTTGTAACAATGCTGTAATAAATAAGCCTTCCATGTAATCAATCATTTGCAAACATTGGCCGAAGCACAGCACGCACCGCGCGACGAAGGCGCATCACCAGTACGAGTACAGCACTTCATTAGCAGCAGCAGGACGCCGATACTATCGCGATTGCTGCGCGGTACGTTTCGTCGTTTCGTACACTCCGCAGCTGCCGCCCTGACAGCACACCGAGTGGACCGACCGGGACCCGCCCACTGGACCGGGCCCGGCCGACAGCGCGTCATGACATGCAGGGCATGGGAAACACCAGAGGAGTAGTTGTCAGCCACGGGCGAGAGAGCACGTAGTGCGCCTAAAAATACCGAAGCGTCCCCTCTCAATCGTCAAAATATAGCCTGCCAGCAACAGTTGCCCGCGGACGCTTGAGAAAACGGAGTGTTATTGCAGTCAGCTTGCTCAGGGCCGAGGAGATGGCGGTAGTGACTGAGACTGACCGCCGGATCGCCGCCAACGAATTCCAGCTCACGACGGCAGACCTCGACCACGGCGACTCGTTGTTGCTGAAGCAGCGACCGTCCAGTGTACTCCCCCCAGGAATCGATCCATCTCTTGGCCTGGAGCACTACTTCGAAGAGTTGTTCTCAATATCGCCTGGCGAGCTATTCTGCAACGGCGCCACTTTCGGACCCAGGACGCACACCTGGCGTCTTTCGGCTCGCATATCTTGTGTGAACACGCCGGTTCGGACAGATGCGCGCTTGCCGAAGGGGTTGGCTACAACACTAATGAATGGCATGCTGGGGGCATGCAAACCGCATGCGTCAACAGTGAATCGGCGATACGACGCTTTCAGATGCATCGCTATCGCCCTTAGCCTGCACATCGACCGCATCGTGACCCCGCGACGAGCTGCCGGATGTTTTCATCGAGCACGGAACCAGAACTACGAGCTGACTCAGTATGGCCGACAACTTCTTGAGCGATGTCGGAAGTCCTGGCCGCCGAAAGCTGATTTCACACCTAATGGGCCACTGTGCGAAGAACAGTTTCCCGAGGCTCCTCCCAGCGAGGACGGGTTGCCGTCTCTTCGAAACGGCCCAGAGGCCACTTCACGGGTGCTGGAAAGCCGTACTGCAGATGTGCCACCAGCATGTCAGCAGTTCAATGACCTGCACAGTGTGGGCCACCCAAATGAAGCTCCCGAAGACCTCGTGCGCCTGCTACTCCATGTGCCAGAGTGTAATCGCTCTCTCAGCAATGTGCTTCAGATTCCAATTTTGAGGGGAGACACCATCGAACATGTCCCTGTGACAAGAGTAGCATCATCTTATCTTAGACCTCCATCGAGTTCGTTGATGCCCCCACAGCCTGTGCCCCAGGCAGAGATAGTCAACCCTGGGATATGCCCGCATCAGCTTAACTGCAGTTACCTGACAAGTGGGCCAGCGCGAGTTTTCAACAGCACTCCAGCAGCGTTGAAACGTGGCGGCGACTTCCTGTCCGACGACGGCCCAACACTGCTGAATCAAGAGAGCAGCAAGAGGCCAAAGCAGGACATGTTGCGATCTCCGTTTGAGGCCGTCACAGCCCTTACAGAATCTGATCGAGCAAGTTATAATGCTAACAACACAGGGTGTATGCCAGACCTGTTCACACAATGCAACTCATTCCGCAGCTCCATGCAAATGGCACCAAAAGGCACGATCTCTGAAGAGCTACGAAGCCAAGACATTGCAATTGAACGGGGAGAGATAAATCAAACCTGCTTGCATTGGGACCCTGTTGCTCCGTTTGACACATCAGCTGTGGCGGCTACGGCAACTCGATCCCAATCACTGTCAGGGAATAATTTTCTTAAGGCACTTGCAAGTGTGGTTTAATATGTCAGCAACAAAATACTCTAGCTCTGAGCTACTCTAGCCCAAACTTTTTGCTGATGTCTGGTGATTCGCATTTTGTAACATCATACTATATATTCATCGAAATCACGATGGTATCTACTTGTGCTGGCACAATGGACATGCAGCAGGGTACCTGGCTAGTTTATGTGACATGCAGTGTAATGATGAATCCTCAGTGACTTCTGGAATACTATTGGAAACGGCCAGGGGACAGATCTTCAGCAAATATCGCAGAACATATTTACGCACCGAGGGTAGTGCAATGCGTTGCGCGCACGGCACCTGATGAAATTGCTGTACCTCATCAACGTGATCATGTGACCTAACGGAGGAGGGACACGTCGTGGGAGGATGGCATATGAATGCCTAGACAAGCGCTACATGATACTTGGTGACAAAGGTAGTCCATATATGTGCAAAGCATGCTGGAGACATGAATCGGTATGTGCGTGTCAGCGTCTGTTCTTCGCAGTATCTGCTGGCTTGTTTCATAGTAATGGACAATAAACTGCTATTCTTACTGACTGTGTATAGAAAGAAGAGATAAATAGATTTCGCAGTTTGGCTGGGCGTTTTTCTTATACTTCCCTCCGCATTGAGATTATTGAGTAAGACACTAATCTACATTGCACGTTTTGAGTCTTGACGATAAAATAGATAAAATCTGAACTTCAATTCTAATTTTCATTTTGGATGTGTGCAAGAAGTGAGTGTCAGGTCATGTCGTCATGACGTACTACCATTGGAGTCTAGATGTCTAACAATCTGTGTATGTGCCGTGACACGCGCTGTGTGTAATTTGATCCGATGCATGCCGTGTTGGTCTTTGCATTTACATACGCCCAGTCTCATCCCAGGACCGGAATGACGCATGTCATGCGTTGCTCTGGTCGTAACAGGGTCATAGGTTTTCATGGAAAGCCAGACAAGAGGTACGTGCTTCTCGTGTATATATGGATTCAATCTATATCACGCCATGATTACAGCTCAAAGCTCCATATTTTCCTACTCAAGTGTAATGTAATCTGTATTTATGTTGTCCTGATGCTGTGGTACAAAATAAGGGAGGGGGTGATGACCGCTTTGTGGGGGAGTTTACATACGGCGCCTGCGGCGCGAGGCGGACCCCCGCGGCAGCAGCGCGCATGGACATGGCGCCCCTCTGCGACATGGCGCGCAGGGCGTCGGGCTACGACAGCATATCTTTTCCCATATATGCTGCCAACAGCTGCCGATAAGAGAAGTCTTATTGTCTTACTATTAATTTAGGATGGCAAAGCAATAAACATATAAGCCGCTACCAGTTTAGCCAGTATCAATGTCTTTCATCAGCATTATTGCCAAGAATGTTCCTTCCTGTCTACACGTATTACAAACAGACATTTCGTCGACAGTGACGGACTGAACCGCGCGCGCTGTCTTGCGCATACTGCCCGTATCGGGCATAAATCCCTTTTTAGTACTAAGGCTTGGTTAGTACATATGCATATACCAGCTGACTGGGTAGAGCGGTCGTCTCGTATGCGAGAGACCCGGGTTCGATTCCTGGCCGATGTAGTCGCTATTTCGGCAATATCGGCCCGGCGTGTCCCGGGTTTACTCGGTTGATGCATTATCCCTTCGGGGTTCGAATGAGGCAATGGTCTACTGGCTATGCCAGACCTACGACTGCAGTTGGCGCACGAGGTCAAGTGCTGGTGCGGCTTCGGCCGATGTCCCGGGGCGAACTTTACTTAAACTTTTACCAGCTGACTCCCCTTCCGCCGCCGCTTAAATTATTAGTCGCAATTCGCAGCCCGATTTCGCCGATTATTCGTCTAGCCGTATAATGATAAAGGATAATCGTCGGACTCTCGGACAGTCCCAGAGCAGCGCTATCAGCTTATTCGTCCGTGGGATCCGTTGAGTAGTCACATCATGCTGCTTTGCCCTGTTTTCATCGCACGATCGTGTCGATGGATGTCATCAGCACTTCGTCCCCGATTCCGGTATCGGCCTTTCGAGTCTGAATATACATTCTCAAATATTTAGTCGCTACCCTTTGGCCACTGCTCGCCTCATAGCACAAAACAACGCGGCAGGCCCCATCTGCGTTTCACGGCGGGTGGGCAGACGTCCGGCGGTGCAGCAGTAGGTGATCAGACCTACATTCGCGAGACCTCGCCATATGCTTGAGAGAGATGCGACGCGCAGGGGATCCGACACGGCCCCGACGACCCCCGCCCCCCAGCAATGCCCGTCGAAAGCAGCAGTGCCACGGCGCTCGGCGTTGCATGACAGAGAGTTAGAGGAGGTGAAGGAGGCGCTGCTGGAGGCACAGGACGAAGCTACGGAGCTTCGTAACAGAAACCAGGGGCTTCGGGGAGAACTCGCCGAGCTGAGGGAGGGCACAAGGTATGCATGGTCGCAAAGCACGCGGGCTCAGCAGGCATCGTCGACACCTGAAGATAGAGTCGACTGGTAAATAAAGAGATTGCTATGAACCTCAATAGACGATTGATTATTGCTGCAGTGGAGACTGTCATCAGTGTCACGACGAGTGCAAGCACAACGCTCGCAGCTAGTTTGTTGATATTTTCATCATGGCGTAGCATCGCGCCATCGTCGATTACTATGGTCATATGCCAATAATACTCGTCCTCACGGCAGTATGGCGGGATTGTGCAAAAACTTTGAACCAGTGGCGTCAGCCAAACTGGTAGGGTTGCCTCAGCAAAGTGCAGATCATTGCAAAGGACTGTGCGGAAAACTGGAACGGAAGAGAGAGAGAGAGAGAGAGAGAGAGAGAGAGAGAGATGTATAGGTGGTTGAGTAGATAGTACTGACGTCACAGCCGCCCAACAGCTGTTCGGGATGAGGGGGTGCACTATACACACATGAATAATATTCGTGCCAAGCCGATCCGATCGCACTACGCGGCTGACCTGCGAGTCTCTGCTTGCAGGAACGCAGAGATTCTCAACCGGGAGGCACAAGAAAATCTCAAAGCTCAGCTGAGACAATTGCAGTCGGAGCACGCATTCCTGCAAGGACAGTGCGAAGACAGAAAGCAGCGCGAGGAGACCATCATCAGCACTCGATGTGAGCAGGTCAACAAACTCCGAGAAGAGGTGTACGGTCTCAAGGATCAACTGCAGGAGAAAGAGGCCGACTTATGCCGCGTTAAGCGCACCAACAAGACCCTTCAGGCATGTGACACCATATATCTGCAATGCTATCTCATTGCTTGTTTTCCATATCGACACACTAGGCAGCTTACAGCATGCGCTCTTTGTGCAATTCGAAATAAACTTCACATCCCTAGGAGCAGATGCTGCTAATATCAAGACTGGAAGATGAGCTGCAAGCCGCCAAGCAAGCTGTTGAAGATCTTGCTGATGCAGAAGCTTCCCATCGTGAACAGGCAACACTCCTTCAATCCAAAATCAAGGTAATGCAACTTGCACCAATCAATCTATCCCATCATGATCACCGTGGTTGCTCACATGCCCATTACCCACATTGCTCACATGCTCATTGTTATACCGCCACGCTTGCTGATGAATCACATACAGCAATACTTAATACATGAGTATTGCCAGGTGACAGCTGGCTTGGTTAACGGTCTCATACAATCTCATTGGTTGCGGGCAACGACCACTTTGACACTTCTTTCCCCATGTCAAGTTAGCCACAATTGAGATAAGACAGAGATATCCTGGCTTGCGCATGTGTCTGCCCCCCTGGCTGTGGGGAAGGAAAGAGGCCGGTTGTGTTCCGGAAAGTGTCAGAAAATAAACTACCTTCGCTAATGTCCAACGGGTTGTTATTCACAGTGTCTTTTGTAGGGTGTAGATGTGCTTGTTACAGTGCATATGCTGTTCATGCATATTTACCAAATCACAGCACCGTGGGGACACGTGTTTGTTTTCTATGGTTCGGTTTTGAACCCTCTTGAATCATATTTGTCTTCAATGATATGCTGCGACTCATCGTGCATGCATATTTTGAGCACACAATAACAGCCAGGATATTCTTTGATATGAGAAAAGGGAGCCTTGGACTCTGCAGATGCGCGCATCAAGAGGACAGAGCAGCTTGAAGCCCAGCTGAAGGTGCGGTGCAATAGCCAGCCATAATACGGGCACTTGCATTGCTTGTTTGGTATTACATCCATCTGTCGAATAAGGACAAAGACACTTCAATACTGCCCCTTGCTATGCCTTTTATGTTTCAATGATAGGCGGTCTGACCTATGTAGCTACCCCAAAAACCGAAAGACTTAAGAATCATACTTCAATTTCAAATATCAGAAACAATATTTGACTTTAACAATGCCCTAGCACCTAGGAGCAATCCTAAGTCCTACCACACATTATTGAGTGCATGAGAGATTCTTTTCACCGTGAGATCATATTTGGCAACACTTTATTGTGCTGATTTATTCAGATCTATCACAAATTTCTTCCAACACTACCGGTACTGCTCGCGTGAGGAAAATGGGCTGAATGACATAACTTGCGGGTAGAGAGTTTTGGGAGCACGATATCCCAGTTTCAAAATCCAACAGCAGGAATCCAAAATCTTGCCCACGTTAAGGAGGTGACCCTGTAAACTTGAGTGACTGGGCAACATCCGGGCAACCTGGGTGCAATTAAGGGTAGTCTTAGTCTATGCGCAAACTTTTGCCATGCGCACCTGCCTGCGTGCATTGGGAATGCCAACGTCAAGGAGGTCGCCCTCTTGGGGATCGCCTACCTATGACCTCCTTGGCAATGGTGATGCCCTACAGCGCGGGGTTGTATAATGTGCTTGATTGTGTTGATTAAGGGCATTGTTGCAGCGGCAATGGCCGCCACAAACCACACACATTGTGTCTACAACCTGATGGGCCTGGAAATGAATATTTGCGTGTTTGTTATCCTAAGAAAATCGTATTTCGAACCATATTCAAACCTATTTAGGGATAACCTTCTGACAATTTTCTTTCGTTGAGATTTTGGATCCCTTTGCAATCCTTTATGCTGCAAATTCATGTTTTAACCAGGAGAGCCAGAAAAGAGAGAAAACTCTTCATGCGAGTGTTGATGAGCTGCGCGCCAAGCTTGCTGCAACAGACCGATTGGTGAAGCTTGGGAAAGATCGGCTGGAAGCTGATGCAAAGACACGAGGGAAGTGGGCGCAGTCGCTGAAGGAACATGATGCCTTGCGGGACCTGTTGCAAGAGTGTGATGCCAATCTATGTTCCATGGAGAAGGTGATACAGAGTATTGGCTCGCCTATCACGTGCTGCTGCAACATTATATTCACGATTCCTGCTTCTATGCATTGGCATATACCAAAAGCTGCGTGAATATGTTTCCGTCTGCGGCTGTAGTTACTGACGCGAAGTGCACATCGTCAATAACTCGAACGACGATCGGTAGTCATCAATAGGGGGAACTTGCTACTGATTACTTGCCCATTTTGCTGTGCAGGATCAGAAAGATCAGAACGTGGGGATGAGTGAACCATCTCCTGCTGCTGCAAGTTGTCAACAAAGCAACCAGTCGGAACTTGCGCAGAAGGCACTACAGGATCTTGTGCACAAGATAGGGTCCTTGACAGAACAGACACAGAGAAACGCAGCGGACGCCAGCAGCATATCAATCTGCAATGTAGCACAACGCGTATTTGAAGGTCTCCACGCAATTTTCACAAGTATGCCAAGCCAGGAGTCACCTTGCGCATTGAATGTCCTGGCCGCGACCAGCACTGGAGTGCGGCCTTCAAAGAGACCACTGTGTGACACACACCTTGAACATATGACAGATGCGCTGCTGGTACGCCCGGCCCTCCACTGCCTGGTGGCTTTCACCATGATGACGTCCCTGATTTCCTTCGCTTTGTCCGGAGTTGTAATTTTGGCTCAAGGAAAACATGAACCGGGTCATCTCGTGGTGCTCAATTTCCTCATTGGCATGAGATATTCACATTTTGATTGCTGAGGAATCTCTCCACTTAATTTTAGATACAGGACACACATAATTTCCCATCACGCTTCATTTAATGTTATACAGCAATCTACAGATGTGCAGCGTTACGCGCAACATCCTGAAGGACGGCGCTCCTTAGAACCTCACAGGTGCAAGAGTTTGCATATGCATGCCGGACTTGACGAGCACTGTCGCCGCTGCTGCGCACAGGTGCAGGAGGACGACAGTGCCAGTATGGAGGGCCATGGAGGGAATGATGCTGCTGGCACACTTGACAATGACAGCCACCTAGCCAAGGCGCATCGTGTGGCTAATCGAAACAAGCTCCCGCGTACGTCTGGGAATCATCAACATGATCATCCTGAAGATGAAAAGCGTCACACGAGTCAGCATGACGACGATGTGTCTGATAAAATCTTTGATGCTTCCAGCATGAGGTACGAGAATCACAGCAAGGATCCTGTGCCATCAGCATCCCAGGACACCAGGCGCAAGCCAGATTTCCTCAAAACTTCTGCTGCATCGGATCCACCAGCAGCTAGCGGAACCGCTGGTACCCATAGCCCGCTCGATGTGATTGGAGATCTCTTTCCATCCATTGGCGGTGACTATGCGTAGCTAGTGCTGCTTGCAACAAGTTCCTGTGTGACTGTGTGACCGCAATAATGCCACCCTGGAAGAATGAACCATTGTGTGCTTCGTGTTCAATGACAACACCCAGCGGAAGAAGGGTGGAAGTATGAATAAGTGCCAATATCTTGTACAAAGATCGAGGCATCATTTTGCAATCAGACCATGTGCAGTCAGCAGTTGTGCGTACTCTTAAGCAGCTGCCACAACACTGGGCTGTACGGAAAGGGAGCTATGTCACATCGTGTCTCCTGTACACTGAACACAATATAAGAGTAGAATCCAGTGTATACTTCAAATGGCGTGCCATATCTCAATGGGAATTCCTATCATGGTCCGGCAAGTGCACGCGCGTGACAGCACATGCTATTCAGGAGCCTCCATGTATGAATGAAGGCAGAACTGCAGATATCAATTTGTCAAAATGCATATCACAGATGTATGTGAATGCTCAATAAGGTGCATTGCTTTGAGCTGATAGTGCCGCACAGCTCATATCTATCAGGCAAATGGCAGCCATCAGGTCGCTTTTTAATAATTTGAACTACAATTAATGTCACGACTATTCATGGAATATCTAATGCATCGAGCCGCTGGATTCAAACAGACGAGGCTGCCTGGTGGTGGAAGGGGTACCTACCATTGAGATAGGTACCTTGGAGAAGATGGGACCCTGTGAACCTAATTGATCATCTACACTAATGCTAATTTAATTTGAAGTATGTGTACCTCTGTCCCTCCCACTGAAGCTCTTCACCAATGCTGCCTCCGGGCGTTCAATCGAGAATGGAACGTCTGAGATACGCTCTGCCTGGACCACCAGAGTGGCGAGCTCTTGCTGCGACGACACTGGCACGTTTGCCAGAATCGGCCACAGGGCCCGGAGCTTATCGCCCTCATACTGGCACCAAAACCCTAGCTGCCAACTCGTTGTAGCGCGCAACAAAGCGAGTGATATCCTCGGGTGCTGTGTCATCCGTAAAGCCGCCGTATATCCAGAAGGGTCGGCAGTTGCCGATCTGGTCCTGAATCTCTCGGCGCAGATTTGAGAAGAACTCCAACTCGCCAGTGGTTGCGCACAGCTCTACGGCGGGTGCTTCGGCATCCCCAGTCATGGTTGCCTGGGGAGGTGTTTCGTCCACCATCACCACTGACTGCGCCACGCAGTATTCCTGCAGGTGGTGTTGTTTGCTGTCAGTGACTACACCCACCGGGCGCAGTAGCATGCAGCAGTACCAAGTGGAAGGTGCCAGCAGCTTTTGAAAAATGGTTGAATGTGATTGATACCAACAGAACCAGTAACATTACGGTAATCACATTAAAACCACCCAGTAGTGACAGTCATAAGGAGACTGGCCAGTCGTCATGCGCGCACATGCCGATATATAGGACTTATTTGCAAAGTACTACCAGAGCTTTGGCTACTGGGGTGACATTTTAAGTTGCGGGATTCAGTTTTGATCATAGTTGTATTGCTGGAAGAGGCGGCGAAGGGGCAGACCTGGAGCGTCCACGCCCGCTGGTGGTACCTTGACCGCTCACTCTCGCAGCTGCGGATAGCAAAGACCGTGTGTGCCCCGCAGTAGACAGCCATCATGCGGCTGAGGAGCGTTGTCTGCAGCAGTCCGGGCTTCTGGTAGACTGCCAGCTTATCAATCCAGACGTACTGGTGTGAGGAGCGGCGCAACACCGCCAGCACCGCGCTCACTTGAAATCTCGAAAAATTGATGGACGTAGTCTTCCCCAGCGGCTGTGACTCCGTGTGCCAGCGATAGCTAATTGCCAGCGTCTCCTGCGTTGTCGCATGCAGCGACCAACAGCAGCAATGACATTTGAATATGCAACATTGCAGCAGCGGCGCACGCGGACGTACATAGAGATGGATGAACGGAGATGGAAAACAAAATACATACAAACCAAACGAAAGGAAACGTTGACTACCAGCCTGGGGCAATCAGTAGTAAGATAAAGTCTGCCACAGTCAGCCAAGCAGGTAAGTAACGCAACTGACAGTGAGCGCAACAGCATGTCACAGGTGTTGGGTGGCCGGGGGTGCATGCAGCCAGATAGGCAAAAGTCACCTGCATGCGAAGCGCAGATGCTTTGTACGTTGGCAGGTCTTGCGCGTCTGAAAGGTCCTTGCCTGCAAGCAGGGCCTCAAGCTTCCGGCAGAGCCGCCGGCGTGACACCAACAGGCCCATCCCCGGGCCGCCGGAGAGCCTCAACTGGTCAAAGCTCATTGTCCCGTCACCAGCAAGACCAAGTGCAACTAGAGAGAGCAGCTTGAGGGTCCATCCGACCACACCATACGTAAAGGTGCCCATTGCAGATGGCAGGTTGACCCAAATCATAGTGGCGGCCATCAAAAGGGCCAGATGCAGCTGCCGCACGCTGGGCTCCGCCACACATACGAATTGCACTTTTGTTGCTGTGTTTTCCATCCTGTCAGGGGAGAGCACGTTGCTTAGCGAAAGGCGCTAAGCGCCAGGTGATGTAGATCCCACAGGCCGCACAAAGTGCACAGATTGAGGTTGGGCATGCAATCGCTGTACCTGGTGAGGATCCCTGTGTAAGACGGAAGTTCGCAGGGCTCATTTTCATCTACAGGCGCCAGGCCCGCACGAGTTGCGTCGGGATATCCTCCTTCTGGTGCCTCGCACAGGGTCGGAGACGGCGCGATTATGGTGCTGGGCATTATTTGAAGATTTGCAATCCTGCTTCCAGGCCTCCCCAGCTTCAAGCAGCAAACCTTGCCAGTGAGCCACACCCAGATGCGCCAGGCTGTGCGGATCAGTGGCTTCACTGATGCTGTGACAAGACCGCCCCATGCCGCCACAGAAAGGGAAAACAGCGCACTAATGCTGGCGAAGTAAAAGTGGAACTCTATCTCCCCTCGAGTGAGGCCTGGAGCCACGAGGGAGATGCGGTTTGAGTGAGCTATGCTGCCCACGGCGAGCATGACTGCCACGAGGCTGGGCACAGGTAGCCGTACCACGCGCTGCATGTACCGACTTCCGCACCTGGCCATGGCCTCCGAGGCAAGCGGCTGCCACATGTAGCGGGGTGTCACTATTACCACGCTCATCAGCATGACAACCCAGACCGCGTTGAAGGTGTTGATGACCATTTCATGAAAGTATGTCAACACGCACACGCCAAGCTCGGGGCCGCATATGTCAAGGATCCTCCTGTGCGCCCACTCCATTTCCTCCCCGGTTCTGCACCTGCAGCGCATAAAAAGGCGTTAGCTAGCCACCGATGCATATTTCTTGGTACAGTAGCAATTGGACACGCACTGGGCTGAAACCCGTGTTGCAGACGTAAAAGCGACCCTGGTTTTTGCAGCACAAATCTAGCTTTGCTCAAACATGGTAAATGCAGCCATAGCACGCGCTCTACACCTAACGGTGTCAAACTCATACGCATGCCCAGGGGACTTATGTACGCACCACCCAAGCAGAAATGTGGTCGCTCTGTGCTACAGACATGCCAACCGAGAATTATCTGCACTATTGTACACCATATCTGCGTAGGCCCAGGGTAAATGAATATCGATAGCACATCTCTCAGGCCCATTTGATGTGTGTGCGCGCGCGCGCGTGTGTGTGTGTGTGTGTGTCTGCGTGTGCGTGTGTGTGTCTGCGTGTGTTCGTGCGAGTGATGGGCGCCGTACGTATTTTCCGAAATATGAATGTCCCATTTCCCAAGCAGGCCCAGCCGCTGGGGCGAAAGTTGATGTTAGGCAGACCAGTGTTTGAAAGAGTGCTGAAGGAGGCGCTTACTGTTCAAGGAAACTCAAAGTCCGCGTCCACATGTTCTTGGCCATAAAGGCGATAGAAACTCCGCACCCAAGAAAAATTCCGCAAGCGACGATCTCGTGCAGCCGTCTAACCGCCCGCACCGTCCCGGCGAAGTACTCCCTGCTGGTCGCCGCCACCCAGTGGTTGGCGGATGCCGACCTGGGTCGCCATATTCGGTAACACCGGCCGAGAAAGTCCACTGTGATCACCTGCAGAGCTATGCCGATGGGGCCCAAGTACGTCAGCTCGGAAATTCTGTTGCATATCGGCGACTCGCTGGGCGTCGAGCAGGCGAAGGTGTAGCAGCAGCAGTGTACGCCGTCCAGGAAAAGTACGTCAGCGAGCCGAACAGCCACAGACATGCCGAAGGTTCCCCAGTACACATAGTTTCGGAGCGCGGGTGCGAGTCGCCAGGCCAGCCCCAGCTGTCCGACGTTCAATTCGACCGCCCGGTTCACTGGTGCCTCCGCCATGTCCCGGTGCGGAGGGGCTGACGGACCCGTAGGCTCGCTGCGGTGGAGAGGACTGCCTTAAAGCTGCCCTCCGATTTACGCGCGTGCGCGCATCTTGCTTGGTCGCCAGGTACGCTGAAGAACATGCTGTCGTTATGACATCGCTGAGATTATGTGATATTATCGCTAAGATGTGTACACATGAGATAGGATGTGCGCGGCCGCGGCGGTGCTGCTGGTCGCCCTCACGCGGTACGGGCGTGATACGAGCAGTTAACTCCTGGTATACGAGGATAAATTGAAGGGTGTTGTCTCTTGTGTCTCTCTTTTGCTGGCAACCTTTCATAGTTATTGCTGTTAGTTATGTTTGTAGCGCGCTTTTGTGAAAGCCCTTATTTAATAAATTTTGAATTGAAGGGTGTTCCATACCTGTACAGTACCAGTATCATGTATGGGGATAGACAGACGGTAGGCACTACGGTAGCGACTATCCACCGCGTATCGCGCATCATAGCACTTAAAAACCTGCAGTGGGGGTTTTGTTCCCTCTTTTTTGGCAACCTTTATTCATAATTGCTTTTTGTGCTGATTTTAGTGGGCACATTTTATTAAAGCACTGATGTAAGAACATTAAAACTGTATTGCCGGCCATTCTGCGGGCCGCATCAGTGAGCCGAAGATGTCCATCTCGTGCATTTTTGGGTGTGAGTAGGCCCACGGGGCGTATCCCTAGAGATAATGTCCGCAATGAAAAAGGTGGCATAGATGGGTGGTGGGTCGCGCCAACTAAGCTGTCGCAAGGGCAGGTGCAGTCACCTCGTGGGGCGGGAGCGTCATGTAGCATGGCTGTCGCATGCTGTCGCTAGCGCCGCTGGACATCGGGAAGTCCAAGCGGTACAGGTATTTTACCATGCAGGTAGCTAGCGTACGAGTAAGGATTACTCCTTTTATTATAGTATAGCAGTACTAGCGCAGTGTGCCGGCAGTGTGCAGTGTGCAGTGTGCGAATGTGCACAGCGACAGCAGTATCCTGGGCGCCCGCCACTCAGGTGCGCGCGCCGCTACATGGCGGCGCGGGCGCTGCGGGCGCCACAACATTTCCTTTAACCTCACCGCATCCCCCAGCCCCTCCCACTTGGCTGCCCCTCGTCAGGGGCCCACGCCCGTGCCTTGCACCCGGGCTATAAGAGGTTATGATGCCCTCCTAGCCTCACAGCGTCGCTTCCCGCTGTGTGCTCCGTCTCGATGCGCCGCGCCCGCCTGCACGGCGCGGCCTCCTGACCATGTCGCCCGGTTTCTCCGTGAGCGTTTGTATGTCCGACCTCATGCCTGCCCCGCCGCCGCCAGCCGCCGGCGGATCCTCCGACCAGTGGCCCGCACTCGACCAATCCTTTGGCCCCCTATTCCATGTCTCCTGGGGACAAGTCAGCTCTGCAGCGGTCCAACACGCCGTGCAGATGCAGCAAGCTGCCTCAGCCGAACTGATGTCTCAGCTGCTCGCGCTGATGCGAGACATCGCGCACGATGCTGCCACGGCCGCCGCCCGCGCGGTTCTGCATGCGCATTATCTGCCCCGGCTCTCTCTCCAGCACGAAACGGCGCAGCCGGAGCCCGCGCCTCCGCCGCCTGCCGCCCCCGTGCAGCCGGAGCCAGTGCCTCTGCCGCCGGCCGCCCTCGTGCAGCCGGAGCCCGTGCCTCCGCCGCCTGCCGCCCCCGCGCAGCCGGAGCTCGTGCCTCCGCCGCCTGCAGCCCCCGCGCAGCCGGAGCCCGTACTTGCCGCCGCCACCTCAGCGCCCGCCGCTATCCGGCACGCCGCCATCCGCGCAGCCAGAGCCCGTGCCTCCGCCGCCTGCCGCCCCCGCGGAGCCGGAGCCCGTACCTGCCGCAATCACCTCAGCGCCCGCCGCTATCCCGCACACCGCCATCCCTTCAGCCGCCGCCATCTTGCCAGCGCCATCGCCACCGACAAGGCCCCGCTCCCCCAAGAGGACCATGACATGTATCGGTGCTGGTTTCCTGGGCTCTGTCAACTTCCTCACGATGTGCACCGGACCAGACCTCGCCTTCGCTATCAGCGTGCTCAGAAGGTTTCAGTCTGCCCCGCAGAAGACCCACCTCATGCGTGCTCTGCCATCTCAAAGGTACCCCTGCCTTGGGCATCACCTACGGGGCCACTGAACCGGGGGGGGGGGGGGGCTCGCCTCGTAGTCTACTCAGACTCCGACTGGGCAACTGACACCAGCAACCGGCGCTCTCAGTCCGGTGACATCAGCATGCTCAATGGTGCCCATCATCAAAGCCCTGCCAGAATCTACCCACACCCTGCTACTTAGACAAGCATGGGCACTAGTCAACTGTATGACCGGCCTATGCTTGAGAGGGGCTATTATAGTACAGCAGTACTAGCGCAGTGTGCCAGCAGTGTGCAGTGTGCAGTCAGTGTGCGAATGTGCACAGCGACAGCAGTATCCTGGGCGCCCGCCAGGTGCGCGCGCCGCTACATGGCGGCGCGGGCGCTGCGGGCGCCACAACACTTCCTTTAACCTCACCGCATCCCCCTGCCCCTCCCACTCGGCTGCCCCTCGTCAGGGGCCCACGCCCGTGCCCTGCACCCGGGCTATAAGACCTTTATATACTCCTCTGGCTTGCCAATAGTTTTGAAGTGTAGTGTACTAGCGATTAAGAGATCAACAAAAGCCGCGCCCGCTCGTAAAAGCGGCCCATACTGGTGTGTGCCTAAACGGCCGTCATAGAGACGCTGCAAGGGTTTCACTGGTACCAGTCCTCTCCCGGGGGCGGGAAAAAAAGTGGTGTGAAATACCAAAAGGGCAGTAACAAATCCACTAGATGCTAAAAGTGGTACTAAAAAGTCAACAAAAGCGCCCCGTACAGGTACTCATTGCCCATCATACAGCTACAGTACCACCGACGACCCACGTACGTACTGACGTACCGACCCGCGCATCAATCCTCCGCCAATCGTCTATATCGCGCCGTCAGCATGCCCCCGTCCAGGGTGTGGTCGGGTCCGTGGCAAGCCCGCGACCCGGCGAAGCTGCCCCGGGTGGGGGTAAAAACAATGTTGGCAGCCTAACGACCATACCACACCCACCTAGTGTATCGCTTGACTGGAATAATCAGGCCGCGCCCGTGTGTGGCGAGGTGCGAGGCGCGCGAATAGCGACCAAACAGCCGATAGGAGAGTTTAGATATGATGCGTATTTGGCCGCAATAACAGGGCTCGGGTCGGTTGCTACTTAGCGTGTGCCGCCGGTCGCCTGTGCCCTGTGCGAAACTGGCCGCTTGGAGCGCTGCGAGGCTGCGCAGAGGAGAGCTTGATCCCGAAATTGCATCAGCATGGCCTTCGTTGTCACAGGGGTTGCAGCCGTTGCAGCTGCGCAGTGGCTTGGCTCCGCACTGCTGGCGGGCGACGAAGACGAATACAATTGCACGGCCAATCACGTGAGTGCTCGTGCGGATAGCCGCAGCTCATCCGATATGGTCGCTACACCCAGCCTTCTAAAATAGTATGTAGCGACTGTATTTCATGCCATGCACAGCATCGGGGGGGGGGGGGGGGGGGGGGGGGGGGTTCGAAGTACTGACTGGCTACTCGGCCTCGTTGGGCACAGCGACTCCGGGTTAGGACCCAGCTCAGGGGCACAGTAGGTAGAACGGTGAGTACGTCGACAAAGGGTTTGCTCGGATGGCGGACAAGGTGATACAGTAAGTCGTGCAACTGATTATGATGGATGTCGCGTTGTTTTCCTCAAGGACGCCGTCGCACTGCTGAGAGCGAGCCAGGCCAGAAAGGCGCTTCTCACTACGTCGAAATCAGCGCACTCCCATGCAAGGTTCCAACACCTCCAGGTAAGCAGGGAATCGGGAGGACGTGGAACATCGTCACTGACTCCAGCGTGTGTACAACAATTATGCATACAAGAATTGTCTAGGATTTTCTCACTGTTTGATGCCGGGACATGCGTACAGGGAGCCTGGCACGCGGATACATTGCCAGACCTTCCAGCCAACATCCGACGCCGGAATGCCATGCAGCGCTTGGGGCAGGCCTTGCGCAGGATTTTCGCCAAGCGTCCTGACACGGCGCCGCAGGATGGCTCAGAGCACAGCACTGGCGTCTGTGGACCAGAGGAGGAGCTGGATGTCACCGTCCAGCGCTGGAGACAACGCACAGAGTCAACAAAAGAATTGTTGCTGATACAGGCAGACACACAGGGATGCTGCGATGTGGCGGCAAGCGGTTTACCATCTCCCACCTCCCCACAGATGGTTGCCACACAGACAATGGTCAAGGGAGAGCAGGAAAGTTCCCTTGCACTGCCAGCGCATTTGTCACCGGCAACGCCTGAGCTGCAGACACAGCATTTCCGGCAGCGGGATGCATCTCCCTCGTCAGAATTGCCCGGCGGATCACATCATCGCTCGCCCAGTCTAGCTCAGGCCACACTACTTGAGGGCTGCACCGCAGTAAACAGCGCCCTACTAGCAGCCTCTTCAGAGCTCAGGCATGGCATGCACAGACCTGAGGGGGTTCTTGAAGATGTGCCAATGAGTTCATGCCGGGGAGCGGGTGCAGGCGAGGAGGCGCCAGGTTACGCGCTTGCAGTCCGCGATGCTTCCACAGGAGGAACTCGTTCTTCGTCAATCTCAGAGGGATCTCAGGCTTCAAACCGCAATGAATGCGCGAGCCCTGGATGCCCCATCCCCGGCCTGAGCCTGGGCCATTTAGATATTTACATGCGGTGTTCAAGGTGCGTGGCTTACATGATTGACCTGCCACGAGTGGTGTGTTTGATCCTCGTTGCTGCCGGATTATCTGAGACATACGTACGGGTTTCCCTGTGGTGTGCACAGCGCACATGTGGACGCATTGTCTAGGCGCGCCAGCAGCAGCAACTTGAGTGTTGAAGACTCACCAGCCCGGACTGAAAAAGGTCGGAACAGTCCTGAGCAAGATGTCTGCAGCCAAAGGGAGCCCGGCACGGATGCCTCGTTTCATGGGGGGGAATGTGGAGGGCTCTCGGGCAAAGTTCTGCGCGCTGGTGCTGGCTGGCCATCTTCTGAAGTTCTTCAGTTTGTCTCAAGACGTACGCAGACGGCGATGGAGGGCTCAACAAGTCCACGCAGCAGTGCAGGCGAAATGCCTGTACCCTGCAGCTTAACCTCGAGCGACATTGCTTGCAGAGGCACTGGGGAAGAAGAGGACGCTTGCAGCCCAGTACGTGCTTCCGGCAAAGCGCAGCTTCACCCTGCTGGTGATAACGCCGAGTTGGCAGAGTTCCTCATGCTAGAAGCAGCGGTGGTTTGCGCAGACGCAGATGCACCAGAGATGCACCAACAGCTCGGAGCAGCCTACAAGGGAAAGACCAGTGCAGAGCACCTGCTTGGTGATGACAGTGCTGCTTTGGCAGAGTTCCTGGAGCTGGAGACAATGCTTAATTGCAGCGCAATGGCGTTTTCAGAGGAGGCAACCGGCATGTCAGAGGGCAATCTGCGGTACAACAAGGTGCGGACGGCCGCTCCAGGCGAACCGGTGCTCTGGGAGGCTCAAGACCGCCAACAGTGCTGCTCTTTCAACTGAGACTGCCTCCTTGCCAGAGGAATCTCCCTCGACCCCATCCGTGAGGCTTTGTCTGGACTGGCAAGAGGCGGACAATGCCTTCAGCTGCACACTGCAAACTTCAGACGTGGTAACTCCATCTCAGAGCTCTGGATGTCCGCCTTTACAGGGTGGCGGTGTACATCATAGCAATGTCGGAGCTCGCAATTCGTCTACTTCAGGCACTGCCACTCCGCGGAGCTCTTTCAGCTCATGTGGCAGCTATGAGCCCGCAAACGCGCAACATTGGCCAGCGCTGCAAGACTGCGGAGCAACACAGTGGCCTCTTGATGCTGGAGCATTTCACTGTGAGGCATCTAGGAGACTGTCCGAGCCATCCAACAGTTCCATCAAGCCTGCACAGGTGCCAAGTCTCCGACTTCCCCGTGGTGCATTTAGCTCACCGTCTCTGAGCTCTCTACAGTACCAGCAACAGATACTGTATCACGAGAACACCAGCTTCCTGGCACAGCATGAGTCAATCAATTGCCCATCGCCGCCGGCAGTCCTCCGGCCTCTGACGATTGATATGCCAGAAGTCAGTGACGCGCTCGTCTCGGAGCTTCTTTGCCTTCAGGAGGACCTGGAAGCAGTAAGTCGCAACAATTCACTTCTCACGCACCGCCCCATGATCACAGGAGGCTGCGATCTTGTAACGCCAAGAGAGTTTGAAGACCAGCCAGAGGAGCACCCCACCAGGTCGTCTGCAACCTCTGGCAGCCATAGGGATCCAGATGCTGCCCATCAGGCAACACAATGGAAGTCTGCTCGCGACGTCAGTGCTGCCATGGGAAACTTGCAAGAGGCGGGCCGACAGGAAGAGCACTCCTTGACGCACCATATCCTCCGGCTGCAGCGGGGGATAACGCAACTGCACGACGATCTCGCGGCAGGATTGGAGCTACGCGACGAGAGTCAGATTATGGCAATTACACTGGAGCTGGGCATCTTGCGGGCGACAATCACAGCTGCCCTGGAAGCGCAGTCGGTGCAGATGCAGTCCACCCACTTGACACACCCGCAGTCCGCGCCAATATCGCCATTAATTACTCCACGTGACAAGACTACGCAATCGCATAATGGTGACTATGGTGACCTGCAGGATTCCACCTATAAGCAGGATCTGCTCAACCCACAATCTGCGTCCAGACCATCGCTCGACAAAGCCAGGAGGAGCCGCTTGGCCCGCAGGAGAGCCACGGTGCGCTTCGCTCGGCAGTCTGTGCCAGACGAAGTGCTGTCATCTCCTTGCTACTCCGCGCATGAGGCCAGTAAGACTCAGACGTACAGTACGGTGAGGAGCAAATCAACTGGCAGGCTGGCAGATGCCGCTGGTCAACACAGCCCACGTCAAGCCAGTAGGCAGACAACAACGGTCGGGGATGAAGACCTCGGCCAATATAGCACAATCACACAGCATCAGCTGCAAAACATCGCAAAAAACTAGCGTGAGGGAAGTCCCTATGGGCTGTTCACTCCAGGTTTCAGAATTGTGAAATTAGAGGGTCACTCCGTCCTTGACAGAGTATTGATTGGGTCATTCTTGTGGTCATTTGATGTGGGATGGCCAAGTGTGCTGAGAAACGGCCATTCTCTCTTGTCATATAATACAAGATGAAAGTTAGGGCGCAGCTTCATGAGCATGGTAAAAAAGCCAAAGTCGCAGCTGCATTATGAATAGTGATGCGCGCGTACTCCCACAGTCGGCCAGCAAAAAATGCTCAGGCTGGTAGATATATCCACTCTCGACACATATTAATACAGTTTGCCACACAATCATGTCTCCCACCCCAATTTCTGATAATATAACGCGGCGTTCTTTTCAAACCTTAATCAAATCACAATAGCACCGTGATTTTCACAGAGTAACTAGGCGTGCAGACGACTACAAGAAGTGCCGGATATGTAATTTTCCGCCATTCCCCACTAAGGGTAATAACCAGCAGAAGGGTCTAGAGAGAGGGGGGAGGGAGAAAGGGGGGGGGGGGGGGGGGGGGGAGGAGAAAGAGGGAGGGAGGTAGAGAGAGAAACCCTTCATTGAGCTGTAGGTGGCTGAAGGGCATCACGGCATCCCGGCCGTAATTTAAGGCAGAAAAGTGTATGTTTCATTGTTTATGACTGCGAGGAGGTTCCTATTCACAATACATACTCTCAGAGTTGCTGATTTGGTGCCATTCAGGTGCGGGCAGGCGGAGGGTATACTTGTTATTATGCACGGATGAGCTGCTCTGGAGCTACCCGTACTCGAATTCGAGAAAATCCATTTTGCACGCGCGGCAGGTTGGATGTAGCTCTTCGATCTATATATTTACACTGGCTGGCTGCTGGTCGTGCTGATCTGGTGAAAGTGTCCCCGCAGTTGATTAAATACTTCAAGCGATGGGGTCTGGAGCTGCACGTCAAACAATGCTGCTAGCAAGTCCCAGGTGCTCTTCTGTGCAGTGACACCGTCAACCTACACTCATCCATCAACACTCGATGGGGCAGACCTATCAGACATCCTGATGCCCGGGGGCCTCTTCTGCCTCTGGTGGATAGTTTCGTGTATCTTGGCAGCTTTCTGGCCGGTGATTGCAGCGGTAGCCGTGATGTTCACAGCAGGATTGAGTCGGCAGGCAAGGCATTTGGGAGCTTGCGCAGGTGCTTATTCGCATCCAGCAGCATCTCTCTGCATGTCAGGCGAGCCATATACACCACCGTCATCCTCTCCATCCTCCTGCACGGCTGTGATTGCTTGTCACTGAGTGCTCTGTACTCCCGGCTTCGCCTACTCCATGCTCAGTGCACGTGGGTCATGGAACGGGTCATGCGCAAGGGCACTTGGAGATAACACATATCTATAGTGAGGCTGTGCAAGGAGCTGGGAATTTACTCCATTGTCTATTACATAGCCCAGCGACAGCTTGGCTGGCTCAGGCATGTCAGCCAGGTGAACTTTAGCGCATCTACACCGCCGCATGTTGTCTGCATGGGTGCCTCACAAGCGCCCTAGGGGCAGCCCCAACAAGACCTGTGGCGGCGCGATCCAGAAGGCCCTAAAGATATTTAGCGTCGACACCAAATGGCAATCAATAGTGACCGATTGCATAGCATGGCACCAAGCGCTGAAGCAAAACCACTTCAAAAGCAAGCCGCAGAAGAGCAGACGTAGCCTTGTTGAAAATTCACAGTTTCTATTTAATGTAGCCCCATCACAAAGAATTCTAACCCAAATTCCCGACCATCCGTGCATATTTACAAGGCCCAGCGTCCCTGATTATTTGCTGATAGTACTGAGTGTGTAATAACGGCTGACTGCTAGCTGCAAAATAAGGCGCAATTGGGAAATCAGGCACTAACTAATGAACACCCACTCTTCGATGTACCAGTAGTATACATAGTAGTCGCTATATAGGTGTAGTCGCTATTGAGAGCGAGAGTGTGTGTGGGGGGGGGGGGGGGGGGGCGGGGGGGGGGGGGGGGGGGAGGGAGAGAGAGAGAGAGAGAGAGAGAGAGAGAGAGAGAGAGAGAGAGAGAGAGACTTACATGGAGTTGTAGGTGGTGAAATCGCTAATATAAGACGGACGAGGCGTACGAGGCCTTGCCGCGCTATATATTCATTCATACATACATACATACATACATTTATCTTATAGTGCAACAAGACTCCGCTTCGGTGGCCTCCCCGCTGCCCCCGAGGTAACCTGGCGCTACCCTTGCTTCGTCAATCTGCCGCTCTCTGCGTTCGCTGTTCCATGGCAGAACCAGACACAACTGAAATGATATAAACAAGTCTATGGGGTTTCTTCTTTCCTATCCGCTTTTACGGCTGCATGGACTGCTAAGTGGTACAAGCTACTAGTTCACCCGTCGTTGCGTCCATTCGTGTGCATCACGAGTAGACATAAAAGCAGACGCAACAGTTGAGCCCGCCATCTTCCTGTTTCGATGTGCTACACACAGCGCCCCCTCTGACTCCGTTTTCCCTCCACGCTTTCACGGTACTTCTCTGCGTATTTCGGCTCTTGACTGTGTAAACAGCCTGCGTGAGATTTTGGCACAACCAGACTCGACTTGAACTATCGTCGGCACGCTTGCGCGCGCGCGTTACAGTAGCGACTACCAGTTCTTTTTTCGTCCCCGGGACAGGACTGGCACCAGTGAAACGACTACCAGTACCGCCTGTATTTCAACAGCTACGCCACGGCGGTGCGCGAGGCGTGGGGCCGCCTCCAAGCGGCTACTGCTGGCCACCTCAGCGACGCAGATGCGCGCGTGTTGGAGCGGGAAGTGGAGGCTGCGCCGGGCTCGCAATATGAGCTGGCGGCAGTTCTAGACCAGGCCAACAACTCTCGGCTTCGAAATGAGGTGTGCGCTCTCCATGTCACATGTAGGGAACGGATCTTGTTCAACCATCTCAATGCGGCGTCGGGCATGTGGACGGTGGCCATCCCCACCGCACGAACGGTCGTGACTCATCCGCATGAGCTGCGGGAGGTCGCTGCCGGGTACTTCTTTCTGCCTAGCCCGTGCTTGGCCCCGGTGGTTGGGAGCCAGATCATTCTGCCCTCGACAGAGCACAACCCCCGTCAATGTTGACCTATGCGGCGACGCGCTCATGAACCTCCCGGCACAGGGAGACGCCCACTCGCGTGTACATCACGACGCTATCGCAGACGCCTTCCGCGATCACTGTGTTCACGACATGGGTATCGCTGTACGCCGGGAGGTGGATGACTTGTTCCAGCAGGCAATGCCTCTCGGCAACACCGTACCCAGGGATGGACTCAAGGACCTAGTGCCGGACGCAGACCTCTCTCTCCCGGCGTTCAACGTCGTGACCGGGAGCTATGATCCCCGGAGCTTGAAGTCCACGTTGCTGGAGTTCAAGACTATGCGGTACGGGGTCAAGTACACAGCGGTGCCCCGGGCCACGGTTGTGGATCGGTTTGAGCGCTCCATGTTGGGCGACATACAACGGGGGTTGGCAGTGTGGGATGCGACGTGGCACAACACGGAGCCCGGACAGAAGGGCCCTTCTCGAGACATCTTGGATATGTCGGAGTACACGGGTAAACTATGGTCTTCGGCACAGTGGGCGTGGTGAGCAAGGGGGTGCGCCGCACTGTGCGCGCTGTCGCATGCTTGGCTGCGGATCGGGGTGCCCTCTCATTGCGGGGCACTCGGTGCACCAGCCGGGCTCACCAGGAGGCCTTACCCGAAAGAGATTACCTCGGGGTCCTGAGCTTGGTGGCCGCTCGAGAGCGTGCTCGCTGCCTCATCAGACGGCGCATATTCGCCCGCCATCCCGTTGCCGAAGCTGCACAGCACGTCCGGGGATCATCCTCGCACACACGCGCACGCGTGGCCCGGACTCTGAACCGTGCGCGTATCACTCATCCATCCCGCCTCGTGCGAGATGCGGGCCGCCTTTAGGCGGATTGCTATGTTAATCTTTTAGTACTACTTTTAGCAGTAGGTGGATTGTTAAATAATGCCCCTTTTGCAATTCACACCTATAGTTCAACTCGCGGCGCCGCCGCCCCTGCCGACTCACAGTCTGATATAAACGTGTTTATGGGGTTTCCTAACGAATTTAACTGTCCTAGTGCGACCCGTACGGTCTGAGTGGTTTGAACCGGTTAGGTAACTGGTACCATCGGGTTTCAATACGGGCAGCCCCATCATCACCCGCGAGCCTTGCGCTCCCGGACAGCCAAGCAACAACAGCTCGTCTGTCATCTTCTAGCTCGCTGCCTTGGGCAGCGGCTTCCGTACATGTGCGCGAGGGTCATTGAGGCTGAACAAGTCCGCACCGAGGTTCACCCACCCGGTAGTGAGTCGTCGTGCCGCGCACATGCGTTCCAACATCATGCAGCGACAGACAACCCCTCGGTAATGTGGTTTTCCCTACTTGTGCGCCCGAGGTCGTTTTCCGTTTTTTTGGCATGGCTTTGCAACTGGGACGATTTCGGGTAGGCGGCGATGCGCACGGCAAGGAATTGGAGGTGGGGGGTCCCCGTTGGGGCGGTTTAAATCTCACCACCCGAAGTCGAGTCGCAGTACATGCCTTCGGGGCTCGCGCAGTGGAGCACCCTCTCGCAGTACTCAACGATTGAGGTTAGGCCGGTGAGGTGGACGCACTCGGCACCATGGCCGCTGCTCGTCACGGTTGTCAACGACGCCAACTACGTCTACCGCAACAACTCGGCGTGAACGGAGGAGGACGTTCGTGTCGTCGGGGCGACCATTTGCTGTCCCGCAAGCCACTGCAACCCGGTCCGCGTGTCCTCGCGTCAAGGCGTCGTGGCATCAACGGTCGTTACAAGCTGTGGTTTTCCGTAACTACTCACGTAATTGGTCCGTTACGGGGATGGCGCCGCTCATGCGCCGATGCTTTGAGAGGGCTCGTTGCCGTCACCCCAATCATGCTTCGGCAACGTTTGTTGTGGTCGCAGTGGGAGGCGTTTGTTCGGCTCGTCCCGACGCGTCTCCGACGCCTCCTACTGCAACGTCGTCGTCACAAGGACCACGACAATCTGCAGCTGCCCGCCGGGAGGGCAGCTCTACCTCCTGACGTGCCTGACGTCTCGCTCGTGGTGTACGTTACTACGCAACTACCCCTGGCCGACTTTGGGTTTGGAACTTCGGCGACCGTCGCAGGTGCAGCAGCAACGGCGGCGGCCTCGTTGTCGCCCTCGCCTCGACATCATTGGCATCGTCACGGGCCGGCATAGGCTACACAGGGCCTCTACGCCGGCCAACCCGCTCCCGACGTCACGGCACATCATTTGTGACAACACGAGTTTCCCGCGGAGGACAGCTCCGCCACCTGACGCGACTTGTGCGTTTCGTGGCGTCATCCCAAGCCTGCGCCTTGTGGGGTGGTCAGCAGCCGTCGCTGGTGCAGCAGCGGCGGCCGGCTCACCGCTCTCCGCGCGAAGAAAGACCCACGGCGACAGCTTACCGAGTCGGCGGGTCTTCTGCGACGTCGCCGACAACCGATCAAGACACACCTAAGAGCCGGTACGACACGACCACACATGGTCCCACGTTCCTGCGCCCCTCGGAGTCGTGCGTTTCACCCGCCGCCCTTTGCGCGAGAGGGCGAAACAACCACCGCTGGTGATGGCAACGGCCTTATATCGCTGTCATCGCGCGTTGTTGCGTGTCCACCCCTCGTAACGTGCATCGCCAGTACATGTGCAGAGTTACCACCGCGCCGCGTGCATCGTACAAGTACTTCACCAAGCTGCACGCGGCGCGCTCGCGCGCTCGTGCGCGCAGTCCGCGTCCTACCGGTGTCTGTGCCGCTGCTTTGCTGGGCGCTCGTCGCCAACTTTGCCACTTCTACCCCTGCTTCTACTGGCTTGCAATTCCGGCTCGTGGCGCAAGCCACCACGGCGCGCGCGGCAAATGCTGTAGGGAAACGTCGGGAAACGGCGTCTTAATTCCGCGACACGTCTGGTCTATGTCATGCCGGCGTCAACATCTCCCGTCCGCGTCTGTTATGCGACTGAGCCTCGATCGAGGTTTAACCTCTTAGCGCGACGTCAGACCCCTTCTACACCTCAAGACATCTACCGCCTCTGTCTTATCGGCACGCCCGCCGATTGCCTAGCTACTCTCGCAGTCGTAAACGAACCGCGTGTAAACTGGCAAAACCAGACACGATTGCATGTTGAAATGATCGAAACGTGTTTATGGGGTTTCTAAACGAATTTAACTGTCCTAGTGCGACCCGTACGGTATGTTACCGGTTTCAACCGGTTAGTTAACTGGTACCATTATTGGGTTTTAGTACGGGCTGCCCCATCGCCCGCGAGCCCTGCGCTCCCGGCCGGGGAGCTACTTAGGACAGCCACCAGCAGCTCGTCTGCCATCTTCCAGCTCGCTGCCTTCGGCAGCGCCCTCCCGTTTTCCGCCCCCGCCCTGCGGGCTCCTCCGACATTCCCTCCCCTTTCGCTGAACCTTCCTGGCCCTACAATCGCGCTTTTCCGTGTAAATAAGACTCCGCATCATTTTGGCAAAACCAGACTCGATTGCATGTAGTTGAAATGTCATCCGCGCTCAGGCGCGCGTCGTCACCTCATCGTCGCCAGGTCGCCCGCCCGAGAGCGTCGTCACAGCCGTATATCCGGAGATACCTGTAGTGACTAATCCTTACTTGTAGCAGTCTGATCTCGTCGTCCCACTCCAGGCCAAGACGCAGCCTTCATCGCGCCGCTCAGCACCTGAGAGAGGCTGAGTGAGGCTGCAAAGCGCTTTTCGACTCAACGCGAGCCCGCTTCTGCCGCCTTGTGAACCAGTAGCTACAGTAGGAACAAGCGCCATACAGCCTGACCGCCTAGCCGGCCTGATTTGTTTGAGGCCACCTTGAGAGATACATCCCCAGCCAGGCGTATGATTAAGCTCGGCACAGTGGCACCGCTTGTCGCTCAGCTCTGCAGCAACTGGACTGCCGATAGAGCGCAGCGTGGGCATGTCGGCGCGGGTGTATGTGTCAGTGGAGCGCCAGGATGATGTAGGCGGGCAGCACCTCTACACGCTGCTTGTGGGTGGTCAGGCGTATCGGCAGCTGAGCGCAGGGCGCAGCCCCGAGCAGCTTCAGCACGACCAGGAGGAGTTCGCTCAGCAGCTGCAGCAGGCTTTGGCCGCCGACCCGCCGCAGGCGCTGGAACCTGCAAATGCCGCCCCGCCCGGTCCCGCCCCGCAGCTGCAGCAGCCTGCGTTGCTCCAGGACGCGCCACCGCCAGTACCGGCGCCTGTTCCCGCGCATGCGGTTGCGCCCGCACCGGCACGAGCCCCCGTACCCGAGCCGTCCCCTGCTGCCGGGGCAGGCGAGCTGGAGGACTTTCTGCCCGGATTCATCAGTAGGCAACTGTACCATGCGCCGGGGCCTAGCCGCGAGCGCAGTCCAGCCTCCCCCACTGCCACACGCCCGCTGCAGCCAGCCTTCCCAGACACCACACAGCAGAAGAATTTGCACCCTCCCCCGGCAGATGTACCCCCTCCTGGGTGCCAGTCACGCCCACGCTCCCGTGTCCCCACCGCCTGCGCGCCCCTTCGACGCGGAGCCGCCTGCCCGGACATGAGGCCCCTCCACCATCGCGCCGTTTTGTGGCGGTGCTGCCTGAAGCCGCTGCCTTGGAGGCTCATCACCCGCGTGGCACCTCGGGTGAGCAGGACCCCTTCCCTTACCCTTGTGCCGCCGCTCAACCCTTGCAATACGGCGTGCCGGGAGGGTGCATTCTAGGTGTATGGACGGTGGCGCTGCTGACAGGTTGCTTTGTGTGTGGGGCACATTTCATGCCAGGGGCAGATGCAGCCGGAGCGCGAAGGGTGGTGGCATACTGCGATCCACCCCCGATGGCGGTGTCCGCCAGCGGCGCCCATCCGCAGCGGGTGGTCTCGCGGGAGCCAATTCGCGATGCCACTGTGTCGGCAGAGAGGGCGCAGGCGGGGGGTTCAGAGGGACACCGGGAGCCTGCGGCTGGCTGGGTATCCCTGTGCCCCCGTGTTACATGGGAGAGGTGCCACGAGTGGGATCCGCGCCCCTGCAAGCACCAGCATGTGTCAAGGGCGGAGATGGTGGCGGCCTTGAAGGCATCCAAGACAGTCAGTGACAAAGTCAGCAGGTTTTCAAACCCAGCATGTCTTCAATACTGCGAGGAGAAGGCCCGCCTGTACGTGCCCTCTGCCGTAGTCTGGGTGGGTTGGGCACACCATTGAGCTTCTGCTGCACGGCAGGAGGTATCAGGGTCATAGATACCGACTCCACTATCAGTACCATCAGGCTGACGCACGTGTCATTTGATTTCTCTCGGGCCCAAGAGAAACGAAGTGATTTGCCATATGGATTCCATGGTGTATTTGCGGCGAAGTCTGATGTATTGTACCTCTTTCGCAGCTTTTTCCTCCTGGTTCATGGTGTTGGGGGGGGGGGGGGGGGGGTGATGTGAAATATTGTTACAGTAAGCTGTTTAACCCGGATTGTGTTGAGCAGTGCGTATGTGCGAGCGCACACTTGGAATTCCCCTGTCAGGAGCTGCGCACCGACCAACATCTAGATGCTGAGACCCCCCTCTCCCTGGGGGTTCTCCCAGGTGGAAATCCACCAAGCAGGCAAACCGCGGCTACATGGCTGTGGCAGATGACGATGAGCACGCGTTGTTTTCGGAGCTGAGAGAGGCAGCGTACCAGGAACGGGAGCGTGAGAGACGCCCTTCCCTGTGCCAATACATCACCTGCGAGACGTGCCAAGAGAAGGGTCCGAGCTCCTGCATGCATCAGCACATCCAGCTTTCAGAATTGGCCAGAGCTTTGAAGGAGTCGCGAACGGTTGGGGTCATGATAGCCAGTCTCTCAAACCCTTCGAATCGTCACTACTCCAAGGAGAAGGCTCAGCTGTACGCGTCCCTCTCTTCTGGCCGCCTGCGCCGTTACTTCAGCTGTCAGTTGCGGATATCACATCTCGCATGGCAGATATTCCCCAGATTATGTCCCCATCTGTCACCAAAGGGCCATGTTATCCTCAGTATCCACACCAGCAAATATGCAGCAGATGATAACCTGCATCAACCATCGCTGCCCCCTTTCCCTCATCCTCCCCCAGGTTGAGGACGGCCAAGGCATCTTGCCCAGGGAACAAGAAATGGGAGGCTCTGGCTCGTAATGACACACACCCGCTCTTTGCGGATCTGAGGGAAACAGCATTCCGGGAGCGCAAGCAAACTTGGGAGTGGCAAACACCTCTCACAGAGCAGATAGGGCAAGCTCCGCAGCAGGCAGCGGATCCTGAGGACTCTACGCTGCCGCTGCCGCCACTGTCGCCCCGGGCTGCCCATCCGTCGGCCTCCGTCCCAGACCCTCCGTCCGCTCGGGCTGAGCTCAGGCTTGTCATCCCTGCTTTCAGGAATGAGGAGCATCAGCATGCCCGGGGGCCAAACCACACAGGCAGCCCAGCTCTGTCCATCGATAGCCCCGGCAACGGTGTGCCTCTGCAGCAATCTGTCACCCAGGAGACCGCCGCTGCTGCCACAGCACAAGTGGCGCCGGCGTTTCCAGAGGATCCCTGGGAGCACGGGGGGCACCCGCCCCTGTGCCGCTACGTTACCCCGGAGAGGTGCTGCTGCCGCCAACCCTGCTGCAGGCACCGGCATATCTCGGATGCAGAGATGCTGGCGGCTCTTAAGGCGTCCCAGACAGTACAATACATCATCGGCAATCTATCAAACCCTCTTCATAACTTTGATGAGAAAGTCCGACTGTAAGCCCCTCAGCACTTTGCAAGTCGTGTGCCCCCCCATCCCTTTCTACCATACAAATAGATTGCAGATTCTATTTGTTTCGCTTGTTTTTGCAATGTGAAGATGTGCTCAAAAGTGCTTACTTGTAATAGCTTCTAACCCCCCCCCCCCCCCCCCCCCCGGCCTTTCCAGATGGGAGTCTGCCAAGGCCCTGGACACGTACGGACCAAATGGCATGTGGCAGGCCGTGGCAGATGACACTACACACGCATTCTTCACAGAGCTGCGTGAGGCAGCATACCAGGACTGGCAGGCCTCCCTTTGGAAGCAGCTGAAGCGGGCACCCCAGGGCGAGGCGCTGCGGGAGAGTGTGCCGCCTGGCTGCACTGCAGCTTGCAAGCACTTCAACGGCATCCAAGGCTCTTGCACCCGCCATCGATGCCACGACTTTCACGACCCAGAGTTGAGGAAGCTCGTCCAGGGGCTCGGCCTCCCAGGCCACATTCCCGGGAAGGCATGCGAGCACTTTGCTGCAGGACGCTGTCACTTTGGTGCCTACTGTACCTATGCGCATGTGCCGCGTGGGCGGCAGATGTGCACCGCTCGATGCGACCGCTTGTTGGACCCGAATTGTCGCGCGTGGCACCCACCTGAATTGAACCGGTGGCAGTCCTTTCTCAAGCATGTCAACCGGCGCGCAGATGCAGTGTCGGAAAGCCTCAGCAAAGATCGTCAGAAGGTGTGAGTGCAAATGTTTGTTCCCCGTTTCCCTGTTCCACGAGAACGGAGTGAAGGGCGGGGGGGGGGGGGGGGGGGGGGGCTGTGCGATGAAGCCCTGACTATCATACATATTCCTAGAATATTAACAGCATACTGCTACCCTATGATGCCTGGCCTCCGCATGCAGGTGGACGGGAGCCACTCCCTCGGTGCAGCTCCAGCTCAGGTCGTGGCACCTGCCCCTGCACTGGGCGAGCCTGGGGGCGCCTCGCCCATATTTACTTCCAGGGAGCAGCAGCACCCAAGGAGTGACCCAAGGCTCTCCCCCGGCAGCGCCCAGCCACTGACGGGGGCTGTTCTTGAGGCAGCGCCTCCTACCACAGCCCCTGTGGAGAGGGCATCATCCACCGTGGCTGAGGACCGCTGGGAGCGCGGGGAGCACCCTCACTTGTGCCGTTATGTCAGTATTCAGAGATGCCGAGAGTATAATCCACGCGGCGCACGTTTGTGCAGAGTCCGTCACATCTCGCGTGCAGAGATGGTGGCAGCTCTGAAGTCATCAAAGACAGTCAGCAACAAAGTCAGCAAGCTTCAGAAGGATGGTCGGCATGCGGAGCGTGAAAGGGCTAACCTGTAAGAGCCCCTTCTTGCGGGCTGTACTGTCTCTGGACTTAGGGCAGCATTCAAAACTACCACACTGGTGGAACCTCCCCCCCCCCCCCCCCCTTCCTCCCCGATCCTTTCCTCCCTCATCCCCCTCTGCCCGTGCTTTGGGCCACTCCCAGGTGGGAATCTGTCAAGGCCCTGGGCACCTCCACGCCAAACGACACGTGGGAGGCCGTAGCAGATGACACTCAACACGGCTTCTTTGAGGAGCTGCGAGAAGCAGCATACCAGGACTGGCAGATCTCTCTGTGGAAGCAACTGAAGAAGGCGCCAAAGGGCGAGGCGCTGCGGAAGACTGTTCCGCCTGATTGTGCTGCAGCTTGCCAGAAGTTCAACGGCACAGCAAAATACTCTTGCACCCGCTATCGATGCCCCGACTTTCACGATCCCGAGTTGAAAGAGCTCGCCCACGGGCTTGGCATCCCTGGCTTCATTACATCGACGCGATGCAGATACTTTGACAAGGGCCAGCGTTGCTGTCTGGGGGACTACTGCACCTTTGCACATGTGCCGCCCAAGCAGCACATGTGCACTGCTTGCACCGACCTCTCCTTGGACCCTAAGTGTGACGCGTGGCATCCACCTGAACTGGAGCGGTGGAAGTCCTTTCTCAAGCATGTCAAGCGGCGCGCGCTTGCGGTGTCTGCACTGCTTGGAAAAAGCCATAAAAAGGTGTGTGTGTGTGTGTGTGTGTGTGTGTGTGTGTGTGTGTGTGTTGAGGAAACGGCAGGAGCGGGGGCGCGGGAATGTGCACAGTCCACAAATCCCGCATGGTGCCTGGCCTCCCTATGCAGGTGAACGGGAGCCACTCCTTGAGTGCTGGTACAGGCCAGGCCCCCACCCATGCGGCGGGCGAGCCTGGGGGTACCTCGCCCAGATTTACTTCCCGTGACCAGCAGCACGCGCCAAGGCCTACAGGCGCGGGTGACCGAGGGCCCTCTCTCGGTAATGCCCGGCCGGCAGGAGGGGCTGTTCTGGAGTCAGCGCCTGCTGCCACAGACTCCATGGAACGCTGGGACCGTGGCGGGCACCCTACTCTGTGCCGTTATGTCACAAAAGAAAGGTGTCGGGAGAATGACCCAAGTGCACAGTCCTGCAAACGCCGTCATGTTTTGAATGCAGAGATGGTGGCAGCTCTGCAGGCGTCCAAAACAGTCAAAGACAAAGTCAGCAAGCTTGAGAGGGATCGTGAGCATCCATCTGCCAGAGAGGGGTTGAGCTTTAATAGCGGGATTCATGAGCTTGCTGACCATGAGAGGGCCAAACTGTGCGAGCCCCTCCCCGAAGGCTATGCTGGGCTGATCCCCCCCCCCCCCCCCCCCCCCCCCCGCCCCACCCCCCCCCCCCTCTGTAGTTGTCTGTCATTGATCCCATGATCATGATTACATGATAACATTGCCTTTTTTTCTTCAGTTGCAGAGGTTATTTTATGGCTGCCCCTCTCCCCCTCACCCCTTTATTATTTTGGCCTGTCTCCCAGGTGGAGTTCTGTCAAGGCCCTGGACACGCACGGACCAAACCGCAAGTGGGAGGCCGTGGCAGATGACACTAAACACACATTCTTCACAGAGCTGCGTGAGGCAGCATACCAGGACTGGCAGGCCTCCCTTTGGAAGCAGCTGAAGCGGGCACCCCAGGGCGAGGCGCTGCGGGAGAGTGTGCCGCCTGGCTGTACTGCAGCTTGCCAGAACTTCAACGGCATCCAAGGCTCTTGCACCCGCAACCGATGCAACGACTTTCATGACCCAGAGTTGAGGGAGCTCGTCCAGGGGCTCGGCCTCCCAGGCCACATTCCAACGCTTCGATGCAGAAACTTTGACAGGGACCAGCTTTGCAATCGTGGGGAGTCCTGCACCTTTGTGCATGTGCCCCGTGGGCAGCAGATGTGCAGCGCGGGCTGCTATCACTCGCTGGACCCCAAGTGTGGCGCATGGCACCCACCTGCCCTGCAGCGCTGGGCATCCTTTAATGCGCATGTCAAGCAGCGTGCGCTTGCAGTGTCTAACAGCCTCCGGCGTGACCCCAAGAAGGTACGTGTATGTGAGCGTGAGTGACTGTGTGCCAGTGAAAGAGCCTGAGCATAAACCTGTGTCATGAAGTCCTACACTTTTTCTTGGGCCCAAGAATCTGAATAGAGTACGGGCGCCTAAACTCTCCGTGCAGGTGAAGGGGAGCGTCCCCGCGGACCTGGCAGTCTCGGTGGAGCCAAGGTCGAGAGCTGAGGCTTCTATTGCCACGATAGGACGCCCCCGGTCACCAGTGCTGAAACCGTCTGGTACGCCACATGCAGACCGCGACTTCCGAGGCCGGAAAGAGGCGAGCTGGCGAGACCGCGAGGCGCCGGCCGCCATCCGGCTGAGCTCAAGCCCTGTCGCGGACTGTGTCCCCACTCCCAGCCGGGCCCTGGATACTGGCAGGCCGGGCCGAGAGCGCAGGCGCTCAGACCAGAATCATGGGAGCGCGGACTGGGATGAAAGTAGGGAGGCCAAACGCTCCAGAAGGGAGCGAAGTTGGGATGACGATGACCTCAGAGCCACCCGAGATCGCCGCAAGCATGACTCAGCAGCGCCCAACCGGGAGCGAGAGAGTGAGCGGCACATCGGGGAGGGGCACTCGCAGCCCGGGAGCAGCTGGAGGGACCACGAGCCACGGGGGTCCAAGGCCTCACACTCCAGCTCCAGCCCAACAGCAGGCCCAAGCCACAGCCAACCACGCGACGCCGGCAAGTTGGGTAGTGAGCGCAGGCGTGCGGACTGGGCAGAGGGCAGCACGGACAGGGACGCGCGTAAGGAGGCTCAGCGCTCCACGCGGCAGCAAGGGCGTGATGGGTCCCGGGCCAATGAAGAGCACTGGGAGCGTGAGCCAGGGGCCCCTCGACGAGAACGCGAGGACAAGCGACCGGACACGGACAGGGATGTCTACCGGGAAAGTAGCTGGCGGGACCACGAGCCCCCTCCGGAGATTGGGCCAAGATCCAGCAGAAGCCCAACAGGCACAGAGGGCATCGGGGCAGGCAGGCCTGCAGATGCGGGGCAACACGGAGGTGAGAGAGGCTCGTCGCGCAAGCGGCCCTGGGGCGAGGTGATGCCACCCAGCTTGCGCACCAACCACGGGAGGCCGGGCCTGGATCTCAGGCGCAGCGACTCAGGGTCCAGGGAGCTTCCGCGTGCTGCCGCCGGAAGCATGGAGCATGATAGCCTCCAGCCACCATCCCCTGCCTCCCCCGTCCATGAGCCACAACCAGGCCTGCAGCTACTACTGCCGGCGGATCCACGATTGGCAGCCATGAAAGTGGCAGCCAATGGGGCGCCAGCTGCGAGTGCTGGTACTGCGGCAACAGTGCCACAATCCTCCTACCTAGCACCTGCTGACCCGCGGCTGCGGCCAGATGCTGTCGGGGTGGCACAACCACCGCCACCCGCTGCCAAGCCGCCACTCCCCAGACCCCGGGCGCCGTCACGGCGCGAGGCCCCGCATGACAGCGGCCCCAGGACGGTGCTGGCAGACAACATGGACGACCCAAACCAGATCAGGAAGAGGGCCCCCCTGGCCAGAGTACTCCCGTCAGGCAGCACGCCAGCGGCAGGCACCTCTCAGCCAGGTATACCACTGCTACCCAGAAGCTGCAGCGGGTGCAATTATGCTCTGCTCAGAAAGTAGACTCACGCCAGTATTGAGTTGCTCCTTACCTGGCCTATCCTTGCGCAGTACGCTGGTATCTATCAATGCCTGTGCACCATACGAGATGCTAATGGCGAGACAGTTAGTTGCATCAGTCAGGATAGACCGACGCCCCTGCTGTAGTTATCAACTTGAATCTGAAGTTGCAACCACATTCCAGGGAGCTCCACTGTGATCCCCATGGATGTGCCGGAGCAGCCGCAGGACCCCAACCAGATCAAGAGACGACAGCCTCTGCCCAGGTCGCTTCCATACCACCCCCCGGCGGCGAGTGCGCCAGTAGCTGTGCGCAGGGAGCTCCCACCAGAGCCTGGAGCTTCGACTGCGGAGGTGCCGCTGCCTACAGCGGAGCCAGCTGCGCCAACCACACAGGCCGCCACATCACGTGCGCCCTCCCCCGACTTCACATTGAGTATGCTGCCACGTGAAGCCGGGCTGTGCATCACGACCATGCAACGCATGCGGTACTTGTTTCTTGATAGTGAGAGAAATGCGTTATTTAAGACCTTCGACAGCGGAGTGTGGCAGAATCCTTTATCCCTGGTGGGCTAGTGGCACACGTGGACCGCAGCACGTGCAAGCTGTCGTGTGTTTTTATGGCGTTGCCACTCAGCGTGCACGCTCTCACGCCTTCCATGGCATGCTGTGCAGGAAACGGCCCGGAGATTGGGGACGTTTTGATGGAGGATGCGATGGATGGCGAGCCAGAGGAGGACTCACCCGAGATGCGCCAATATGAGGCCGACGATCAGCAACGGAATGAAGAGGTACCTGGGGCTGGGCAGGGCATGCCTAACGGAGTGCGCTAGTTCCTCAGTGGGCACGGCGCAGTCTTACACTGAATGTCTTGGTGTGCGCATAGATTTGCACTTTCTGCGAGGACGGTGGAGAGATCATAATGTGCGACGGCGGCTGTGGGCGGTCGTTCTGTCTAGAGGATGACTGCCAGGCCAATTTTGGGTTGCCGCCACAACTTATGGACGAGATTGTCGAGGTGGGTACTCTTCACTTCGCCGAGTGTGTGCAGCAGGGTGTGGCCACCATCACCGCAATCTTTGTTTGACATGCTAAAAAGTGACTGAGTCTGGATAGGGGCGTAGGGTTAAGACTAAAATGTACTGTTCCTGTACATGCACAATTCTTGTACGAAATTTGATAGGAACTAACCCATTTAGGATCACTTCTCGTACCAAACAAATAGCAACGTGTATGGCGGTATGCCTATAGCGCCATATCAAGCTGTGGTATTCGCCTGCGGGCGCTCAGCCTGCCAGTCATAGCTGGACGCAGGCTCACTCTGGGTTTGATTGCTTTGGCAGACAAACTTCTCGTGCCCAAATTGCGTGCTCAAGCAGCACCAGTGCTTTGCATGCGGAGAGCTGGGCAGGGACGGGATGGATGTGTGGCAATGCAGCAAGCCCGGATGTGCGAAGTACTACCATGTCGAATGCATGAAGCTTCTTGGAGTGGATGTCCTTCACAATATCTTTCAATGGTGACAGACAGCCTCTTAACAGAATCCAAGCCCCCCCCCCTCGTCCCTTCTCAAACACATTACCCATCAGCACTGGACATAAATCAAACATGTGACTCGGTTATGTGAGCTTCATTGGGCTTGCATGCATAACTGACGCCATGTGTTGGTGTCTGCAGTCCGCTCCACTTCTGCCACATATGCAACTCAACAGGCAGTGAAACCAAGGGGCCGTTGATCCCATGCCGCCGCTGCCCAAGGGTGGGTTTTTTTTTTTGCTTGCTACTTTCCGCTACACACCCACACAGTTTTGCCCCCTTTGACTGCACAGCCAGATCGTCAACCTGTGACCAACTGTGTCATTTTTCGCCCATTTTTTGCGTGTAGGCATTCCATGTGGAGTGCATCCCAGACAACGTGTCTGCCTCTGTACCACAAAGAGTGTGGCTAAAGGGACGGGACCCCATAATGGAGTCCCTCGTATTTTGTGATCGTCATGACATTCCTCAGGGGGCACCAAACCCTCTTCATCCCAAGAATTTCTTTACAGAGGACATGCGGGAGAGGTGCACACCAATCTCTGTATGCATGTTGTCAAGCTTGCTACTTACGGGCGACAATTGGGCCCTGGTCAAGGGGGTGCCTATCTTTATTACTTTTAGTTCAAAATGTGTCTGTCTGAGTGTGTGACATTCATCTCAGGTGGTTGCTCAGTATTGCAAAGCGATTCCCAACCGCCGAGGGCAGTGAAAAGATCATCAAGATGGTGAGTGAGCTGCGATATCATCTACATGTTCTTTCTCAATCTTGCTGTGATCCACCCTCTGTGTTTGCCCTACGTACTTGCAATTATGGACTCGGAGCTCTCCATCATAAATAATATGCTTAAAATTGTGAACGGCGCAGTTTTCGAAGAAATTTGAGCCTGATAAAGAAGCTGGCCCTTCCCAAGGCCAAGGCTTTGCTAAGCGTATCCGCAAGAGGCAGCCGGTTCATGCCTGGTATGTATCCGTGTTGGATTGAAATTCTCCCAATTTCCATCCACAATTACAGCTCATGTTTTACATTTCCGAAATTGTTGTGATGTGCTTGGGTGTTGCCTCCATGTTTGCAGTGTTAGTTCCAACCAAATGGAGTCTTCTGATGAGGATATTCCTTTGAGGAAACGTCTACATGCTCTCAAGAAGTCGTGAGAGGTGCATACCTTCCAAATTGTTTGGCTCCCAAACGTGACGCGAACAAGAACTCGTCAAGTGGATGTCATCTGGATATTGCAATGTGCATTATTCCCAGCATGCCGGGCGGTGTAGGGACCACAATGTTGCGGTATTGCCAACCATCAACGTGCAACATGACCGACATCGTTGTTCAAGCGGCGCCTCGCCTGGCAACAAATGTGTTTGCCATCATGCGCTACCAACGAGTTTTGTCTCTTATGCGTCCTTGGTGTGGAGACAACATTGCAAGCCTTGAGAACCAACGAAAATATCTTGAGGCAAGGAGCATGCAAAAATATATTTCTACGATCCAATGACATGCAATCCCACCGGAATGGGACGTCAACATGTTGGCTTCACAAACCTTAGTGTTTGAAGTGCAACAATTCAAGCCAAAAATTGTGGTTGAGATTGAAGTCTCAAGACAAAATGAAACAGTGGCCATCCACCATTTGGATACGCAGTATGTGGTGGTTGTGGGAATCGGCGGTGTGTGTTCTGTGTGTGAGGTGAGTTTCTGGGTGTGTGTTGGTGTTGTTGCTGCAGTGGCTCGCTCAGCAGCTTACAAGTGCGAGCTGTTGGACGGGTGGGCTGCATCATCGTCTATTATCCACTCGTTGTCTGAGTTGCGGGTGCCAGAGGGGCGTGGCTTACTCATGCTGGGGTTGCGGGTGGCGCCGTCCGAGCGCTTGCGGCCCCTGGGCTGCTTCATCTTATGTTTAGCTGTTGTGGCTGTCGTGCCTTTGCCCGCTGGGGTGGGCTATCTGGGGTGACGTTCCAGCTGGACGGAGAGGCGCTGTGGGTTGCGCAGCTGGTGGGATTCCGTTGTGCGGCCGGCCAGGTTGGTGGCTATTGAGGGTTGGCTGGCCGAAGAGGACTGTGCAAGCACCTCTGTGGCTGCGGTGGTGAGGTTCTGCCAGTCTCTCTGTGGTGCCATTGGGTGTGCCCTCCCGGAATGTGCGGTGCACTGCTGAGCGCTGGGGGGAATCGAGGGAAATGTCAGCCAGACCTGGTGTCTCTGTTGCCGCGCCTTGGGTGGTGTCCACCTCCATGGCGCTGTCGTTCTCCTCGTAGTTGAGTTGCAGTTCCTCCTCGTCGTCCGCCTGTGCTCCAGGCATGGCAGTTGCCGCTTGGGCTGTGTCTGTAGGTGCAGGGGCTGGGTGGGCTGCTTCAGGGGCGCGCTTTGTTGCTGCTCCGCGCTGTCGATGGCTGCCACTGCGTCTGCGACCGCTCCGCGCCTCGGTGGTACGTGCTCGAACCATGGGGGGGGGGGGGGGGGGGGGGGAGCCTCGCGGACCTGGGGTGCGATGTGGGCGGCTAGGATCGCTGGAAGTGGCAGCTAGATTGGGCCTCCTGGTGGTGGGGCTGGCGATGTGTCGGCAGGGCGCCTCTCGGTTAGTGCCGGAGCTGGCGCGGCCTTGATCTTCCCGCACGCTGTCGACATTGTCTTGCGCCACTGGTCTGTTCTGTCGGTGCTGCAGGTGCCACCGATGATGCTGTGGTTGTGGGCGGTCAGCGGCAGGGTGAGGGTTCGTGTAGATTGGGCGTCCGGTGGCTCGCAGGGCGAGGGACGCTGGGGCGGTCTTCCGGGCCTTCTTTCGCAGGCCTATCGCTGCGCGTCGGGTCTGGTTGTGACCAGCGTTGCCTCCCAGTTCTCCCGCCTCCCGGATCGTCCGGCTGAAGGGGTGGATGAGCAGCTCCGAGGGATCGAACTCGGACTCCGTGAGGTAGATGACGATGGTGCGGAGGCGTATCGCCCGCAGTAGCGCGACAGGGGAAGTGAGGGCCACTGCCAGGCGCAGGGTGTCCGCGAACTCCTCGTCTTCTTGGCCGAGGGAGATGGCACAGAGGTTGTCATCTCCCACGCCTAGCAGTGTCGGCTCGGTGTGGTGGTGGTATAGCTCGACGCCGGCGGCTGTCATGGTGTCCGTCAGCCACTGCGCGTGTTGCGGCTCTGGAGGTGTGTTGATGCGCTTGCTGATGGTAGCTGCGATGGCCTCCGCCAGCTGCTCCACCGTCGGCAGCTCCAACTTGGCTAGGGGGCCGGTGCATATCGCTTTGGCCGTCAGTGCGCATCGGAAGAACTGTTTGGATAGCGCCGGGGGCAGTACTCCTGGGAGTGGGGAGGTTGGCTGGTCCTCTCGGTCCTCGCTGTGTTCTACGGTGACTTGGATCACTACTCGGCCATGCGACTGGTCGCCAAACGGCAGCGCCCGTACTGCGTCGCGGCACAAGTCCTGGAGTAGGCGCGCCGCTTTAGGATCAAGGAGTTCGAGGCGCACCGAGTCGGCTGAGCGGCGGTCTTTTCTTACCTCGCGGACCTCCATGAGGGTCAGTACTGTGCGGGTCGGGGGGCAGATGACGGCGTCGTCTGCGTCTGTGTCGGTCTCGTACTCGACCCATGCTCTCACTCCGGCGAGTGCCAGGACGTCTGCCGCCGCCGTTGTCGCCGCGAGTGCCAGGTGTCGCCGCCGGTTGGTCTGTCGTCGCTTCGCTTGGCTGGGCCTGGTCGTACGTTGGGAGAAGGCCCTCCGCTAGGCGCAGCCACATGTCGGCCTCCGTGATGCCTATGAACGAGGGGGAGCGAAGCCACACCCGGTGTACCGGCCGCTCGATGCCGTCGAGGTGCGGCGCTACGAGCAGGCGGGTGGAGCAGCGGCGGCCCTGTCGGTCGAGGATCGTTGTGCCTTCTCCTGTCCATTGGGTATGTAGAACGCTCACGGCTGTCTCTCTGCGGGCCAGTCGTAGGATGACGGACCCAGTTTGGTGATGGGGAGCCTAATGCCACTCGGTGCAGCGGAGTCGGCGGCGGTGGAATTGGGGGGACGCCGAGTCACTACTCTGACGTCTGCTGGTAGTAGTATTTTGAACTCCGATTTTGGGGCTGAGGGTGCGGATCAGGCTCGTCACAGTCCGGCCGTGCGACTCCTCGTCCATAGCTTGCTTGGTGCTGGGCCACTAGATCGCCAAACTGTAGGGCCACATGGGGGGCATCGTCCGTGCCGGCGGGGAGGCCGGTGAGAAGTAGGTGGGATGGGCGTTGTAGCACACGTATGTGGCGGCGGGTTGCTGGTGGGAGTTGGGTGACTGCGAACTTTTTTGCGGTTACGACCGTGCGGATCGCTATCTGTTGCACTCTGCCGCCTCGTAGCGCGGCCAGAAAGGTGCCGACCCCGGCGTCCTGCTGCTCCTCATATCTGTATGTGTCCATGCTGGCTGTGGTGGTGTCCTCCTCGAGGGTATGCTCTTCACGCCACTGTGGGCGCAGGCCGGCAGTTGGCCTGACCGGTGTGCACTACGCTCGCTGCAGAAATACGCACTCACGTGACAACCCACATATGCGTTTCCCCGCCGTTTGTATACCGCAAAGCTCGCGACATGCTCTTGCGCTCTATTGGCGGCGGCCAAGCGGCCAAGCGGCCTTCTCGCTGTCAGGATCATCTCCCGTCTTGAGTTGTTACTAGTAGTGTCTCGGTCGCCTTGGGGTTCGGAGATGAAGGTGGGGAAAACACCCCATGCACCGCCGACCGTGTGCTCTCCGATTGCCGGCCCGCCGCTCACTGGCCCAAATTGCCCGACGTGCTGCAGCCGTCTACCGGTGCTCTTCGCCGAGGACGGTTACCTTGGGGCCTTTACGGCTGGATCTATTACAGCCGCCACTGTTTAAGGTTATTCGAGTATTGTAACACCCCCGCCCTAGACGGGTCGCATCGAAGTACAACTACGCGGTTCAATCTTTAACAACCCCTGCGAGTAGGTCGCCCCCGTCCGAGTTGTACTGCCCCCCTCCCCACCCGTAGGCAGATTTCGGAGAGATCAACGCCGGCCCGGGGTCGTACATGAAGTACACGAAGTAATTGTCGGGTTTAGGGTTTTATGGTTTTAAAACCCTAAAAACCCTATCTTTGGTACATGGCTGCCGCCCGGTGATGCAAGCACTTGGAGCATTATTTTGTACAGCCCCGAGTAGGGCTTCCCAATCGTTGCACGATCCGAGAATCAGCGACAACCGATCACCTCGCTAAGCCCCCTACTGCACATCCAGCCAGGCACGAATCCTAGAGGCTACTAGCGCCCACCACCGGGAGGTGGAGGTGGTGCCGCTTGGCATGACGCAGTCATGGTGCTCCGCTCCTAGTGGGCCGCCAATTGGCGGCGAGCGCCTGCCGTGTAGATTGCTTTGTCAATGGGTCCCTGGCGTACGCCTTATTATTACCGTCATCTCGCCCCTCCAAAGCCATTTCCGTCCCACCTGTCGCTCGCCATACCCACTGCTAGACTCTGGCAACCATGCCCCTGAAACGTGTCACTACGTGGACCTCAATTTCTGAGCGCGCGTGGGCTATGCTACGGACTTTTGAATTAGTATTGCTTGGCCCCGAAGCGGTGGCTGATCAGATTCGCCGGCCACTCCTTGGTGTGGTTCCACTGGTCCCACCCGACGGAACTCCGATTCATTTGCGCAATAGCGGTGGAAATTAAAGTTGAAATTTGTTACAACATGCTAGGCCGCTGCTCTCCTCATCCCGGACAACTGAGTCGTTCTCGGGGCATGCCACCTCTAACCGCGATAGGAACTCTAGGTGTATTACAACTCAAGCCACCGGCCATCCTCTTCTGTTCTCCGGCTCCTCCTCCATCACGTGTAGCCATGGGTTGCCCCTAATTTCTACTATCGCTAGCGTCGCGGCGTCTCCGTCTTCCGTGCCCAATTCGGCATAGACCCCAAGGCGCTCCACTTTTTTGTTTGGGTCCTCTAATTGTAGCAACGACCCGTTGCGTAGGTAGGCATCGAGCTAGGGCGGTGCCATGTTACCATCCATTCCGACTACTGCTAAGGTTTAAAAGACCCGAAAATGGGGCATAGTGAGCTGAGGTAGCCTGAGCGCCCCCCCCCCCCCCCCCCCCCCGCGCTATGTATTGATGTACGTACATTAAGGCATACGCTCCGTACGGGGAGCCCATCCCAAAGCGGGCGTCATCGCGAACCTTGTAGGTAATAGGATCGCGTCTAAGAGATGTGCTATATAGATGGCTTCTTGGCGTCGAGCAAGGAGCACCAGCGGTGCTCGGCAGAAGGCAAGTTACGGGGGAGTGATGGGGTTTTGCGCTCCGATTTACCAGTGCGTGGGTGCATCGGGAGGGGGCGCCGTGATTGTGGCATTGGTGTGCTGCGCGTGTGTGGTAAGAGTCGGAGTTGGCGGGTGTAGGGGGGGAGAGGGGGGCATGGATGCGTCGGAGGCAGCCTAAAGCCCCTCATCATCATCCATTCCGCCAATATTGTTTTCTTCGTCCTCTTCCTCGAGGTCGCTGAACTCCTCACCGGAGTGGGGTGTTTTTTCCGTTATATATATGCGCGTCCTCCCCAAGCGAGAGAGGGCGTGTAAGCGGGGGTAAGGGGGCGCCGGACCCTAGGGACGCAATAATGTTTTTGAGGCGGTTGTGTATGCGCGCCGGGGGGGGGGGGGGGGTGTCATGAGAGCAGGGCGACGGCTTCTATCATTAGTTCTTTTCAGAGCTCGGTATGTATCCGGAGGGATGTCGCAGCATATTAGGCCCTCCGGGTGCGGGCTCCGACCGGTAGGGATCGTTTTGGTGGCGGGGCTTTGCTGAAGGGATGGTCTTGGAAGGGGTCGGCGACCGTGCGCTTATGCGCAACCTTTTTCGGGGGGGGCGCATGGTAGTGCGGCATCTATCGGCGGTGTCTATATCGCCGGCGGCCAGTGTGGCGGCATTGACGGGGCGGTCGGGTTGGGTAGAAGTGCGGGCAGTGGATCCCGTTTCGGGTTCTTCTTATGTCCGGGGGTTGTGTTGGGTTGAGGACTCGGTGGCCTCCGCCTCGGTTTAGTGTGGAAGGTTGCGCTCCGGACTGCGGATGCGCCCGCGGCCCGAGCCCCGGCCATGCCACCGGTGAGACCTTATTGACCCCTTCGTCCCCTTCAGCCGCCGGATACCGTGGGGTGGCGCTCGCCCGGGGCGTGTTGGTGTGCGGAGAGTTTCGCTCTGCTGGGCATACGACCGGGGTCGACGCCGGTCCATCCGTTGAGCTGGTCCAGCGCTGCCCGAATGAAGAAATGTGCGTTATTAACTAGTATATGTGGTTTCTCTCACTGTGCGGGATGGCCGTGGCGCGGCGCCCGTAGCGCTCATGTGCGCGCGCATGTTTGCGGGGCCGGTCAGGGCCACCACCTGCCTCCATGGCGGCCGACCGGTCCATTATCCTTTGATGTGGCACGCTTCATCGAGCGCGCCACAGCAAAGTCGTGACATTTTTTGCCGCGCAGGGTGCCGGTCGTACCATGTACATTGAGCGCAGCCTTACGGCCCCCCTGCCCCCCCCCCCCCCCCCCCGGCTGAATGGGCTCGCTTCCTGGTCGTTGGAGCATGGGAGCGAAGCTACTGCGCAAATGAGAATCATGGTTGTTCTTGGTACCTAAGCATGGAACAAACAGATGGAGGCTCATTATTGACCTCCTCCCCATGAACCGCTCATGCGAGACGCGCGATCTATCGTTCGAGACGCTTTCACATTTGCGCAATTTGGCGCGCCCTCATGATCACATGCGGCATATGAACTTGCAGTTTGAGTTTTGCGCGGTTGGTATAGCCCCTGAGGACATGGACTTTTCCACTGTCGACTACCGCAGCGCTATATATGTACCGACTGGTTGGCTTTCCCATGGGCTAGTCTTTGTTCCCGTACTACTTTTGTCAGTTCACCAACGTCCTCACTGGGGCATTGCGTCGTACCTCAATTGAAGCAAGCGACACACCAATCCCACCACGGCGCCGATTTGGCATGTGAATGTTGCCCTGCATGGACGAGTACATACTTCAAGGTCGGACTCAGGCTGAGGCCATATGGCTATGCGACTACATCGAACGCCACCTATCGGGGTTTGGCATGTTGCGCAACCCCAGCAAGGGCGTCTGGGAGCCCACGCAGAAGATCGTGCACATGGGGTTAAAAATTGACACGTCGGGGACGCCTACTCTTCGTGCGACCGCTGAGAAACTCGCCATCATTGCTCGCGCGGCAAAACGCCTGATCCATCGTGCGAAACGCGACCGTCAAGGGCTGCATACTTGCGAGATGGCCGCCCTCGCAAGTGCCAGTTTCTCTATTTGGCCATCGCCCCTGCCCGTTTCTACCTGCATGAGCTGCATCATGTGCTCAAGACTCGCGAATCTTGGTCCGGCCGCGTCAAGCTCACCCGCCAGCTCGAACATGACTTGCAATGGTGGGTGGGCTCCAAGCAACGCAACGACCGCCCCATTGATCGCCATGTTGAAACCGGTTACTTGCACGTTGACAGTTCATCGTATGGTTGGGGCGCCGTTTTGAATGAACACCACGAGGCTCGGGATTTTGGGTACGACGATGTCCATTGTACGCACATTAGCTAGAAAGAGATCAAAGCCGTCCGTTTGGCTATTGAGTAGTCTTTCCTCCCCATGCTCCGCAACCGTCACGTCATCTTGCACGAGGATAACCAAGCGGTTGTAGGCGTCCTCACCAACCTCGCCTTTCGCTCCCCGCACCCCATGGTTGAGCTACGCAAACATGGTACCTCATGGACACGCGCGGTATTCCATGTCCGTGCGCTACATCGGTTCCGCGGCGAATATCTGGGTTGACCGCCTCGGTCGCGAGATTGAATGCGAGGACCGGCAGTCCAACCCGCGTCGCTTCGCCTCGCTCACTGCTAATAAAAGGGTTGTCTAGACCATCGACCGCTTCACGACGTCCGAAAGCGCCCTCATGCCCCGCTACTACGCCCACCGTCACGAAACGCGGTGCGAGGCCGCAGTCGACGCCATGCGCCTATACGACGGTGCCGGTTGCAAACGTAACTGGTGTAACCCCCCTGAAACCTCATCGGCACTCTTGTCTCCAAATTGGAGTCCAATGGTGCCCCATGCATCGTCAGTGTTCTCTAGTGGCCTAGCAAAGCTTGGTACCCGCTCCTCTCGGAGATATGCTCCGGCATGCGCCCCTGGAAGCCGCGCCACGACCTCTTCATTGTTGGCCGTAGTGGAGACCGCCTTTTCGTTGGCGGACCCCGCTAGCATGTCGTCGCCTTCAACATTGCCGCATGTGACCCCCGCCCGTGTGCGCGCGCATGTTTACGGGGCCGGTCATGGCTACAACCTGCCTCCACGGCGGCCCACCGGTCCACTCTCCTTTGCTGTGGCACACTCCACCGAGCGCACCACAGCCCCCCCCTCGCTATGGGCTTGTTTGCCTGCAAATTCATTATTATCACAACCTGCATGTCACCATACTTGGCATTCGTCGGCAAACCAAACGTTCCTTGTGAAATGTATTATCGGTACTGTCCGGGCGGGTGTACGACAGCAGGCGGACGCCACCATAATAGGCGTCTAGGGAGACGTCGATGAAGCGGGGGCCCGAGCCGCGTCTGGCGCTCGCGTTAAGCATCCAAGCGGGGCGATGGGATGGTTGGCCGCTAGCCGTGATGGGGGGACCGAAGGGGGGGGGGGGGGGGGAGAAGACTTCCGGTAGGCTCCGGAGTGGTTGGGGCTATCTTCGATGGTGAGGCGGAGGCGACAGGTCTGCGTTGCAAAGATTACCATAAGATTACCATAGCGGGGAGGTGATTGACATGGCAATCCGCATCGCCCCTTGTTTTTTGGATTATAGTGGTCTGCGGGAGATGGCGGTCTCGCATGATTGGGAGGTGTATAGTTTCAGTTCGGCGGCCGGGTACGTGGAGGGTGCGTGGACGTCGGCCGCCTGTAATTCCTACATTAGGATCGTCACGTTGTGCGGGGTGCGGGAGGGGAGTTTTGCGTGACGGCGGCGGAAAGCGTCGATGACTGCCTCCGCGGTCTGGGCTAGTGGGGGCATTGATAATTGCGTTTGGGGGGGGGGGGGGGGGGGGGGAAGGGGGTCCAAGTGGCCATCAATGACCCATCCGAATAAGTCAGCATCAGCATCCGAATGATCAGCAACGATTTCTCGGTCGACTAGCTTGGTGAGTTCGTGACCTGGTAGGGCGGAGTCCGGCAAGGGTTCTGTGGTGAACTGGTGGTGGAGGAGTTCTGGCATATGTTGTCGTCAGTTGCCGGGAGGCAGATCACTGCTCCTTGAGCCACGCCTGCCGGAAGGGTGGCGGGGTCATGCGAGCCCCGTTCCAGGCAGCTTGTCTGTGGTGCTCGAGGAGCAGGGTTATTTTATGTAGCAGATTATCAAGGTGGGATATAGTATCTCGTCACGGAGGCGTACTACGGAAAGCAGTTGCTTGGATACTTAGGGCCGCCCGTGGGAGTGGTGTTGCAGAGGGGTTGTGCTCCTCCCATGCCTTCACCGTTCAGCAAAAGACCACCGCCGGCCGGGAGGTAAGCATGTTGGCGGGTAGTGCCGCAAGCAACGCGGTACGTGGGTCTGCTTGCATGCGGGTTACTTCTGCCGCCTAAAGCTTGAGGGGGGGGGGGGGGGGTAATTGTGACTGTCGTCGCGTCTCGGGCTCCAGTCTCCCCGGGCAGCCTTTGACATTTGTAGCATACATATCGGCCTTTGACATACATATCGACCGGGTTGGCCTTGATGTGGGTCCATATCGTTTCCAGTTGTACAAGATGGCCGCTTGTGAGTTCACTCGTCGAACCGGGGTCCGCTTAACCGCGTTTAGCGACTACCAGGCGCGAGTAGTCGTATATATATCGCGTCTAACGTTAGGCGTCACAGTACTTTAAACTTGGCGGTAAGGATGAGTACGGCAGCGGAGCCGTGCATCAAAGTACTATAGCGAGTAGCGGGTACTCGGTAGTCACGAGTGCACAAAGTACGACACGAGTACACGAGTCACTGTACTTTACGGGAATCGCCGCCCTTCATATCTGCTATAGGCGCGCGCCTCCTCACGAGTACGCGCGGAAGATACCCGCGTGATGACGAGTGGTGATGACGAGCAGGCGGGGCAGTACGGTACTGGTCGATACACAACAAAGGCTGCAAAAATGTATTACACGGTAGTCACGGTTGGTTTTGTGATTTAATAAAGGTGAGGTGCCAGGTTAGATCAGCGGCCAATGAGCGTCGAGCTTCGGGATGTGGTTAAGCGGACATAGGCGCGCCTACTCCTAGCTGTCAAATTTAACGTCAAGGCACCGGACATTTTCGGAGTTATGGCGGAGGGGTCGGCAACTGCATAAAGTATTCGGGAATTTAATTACAATGGGTCTACTACCGCCCCCGGCCCGGTGCCCGCCCCCCTTGGCCTGCGGCCGGCTGGCTCCGCTGCCGCCGGCCTCTTCCTGGCGCCGGCATGTGGTGTTATGCCCGCTGTCGGCTCGGGTGCTGACTGCCCCTTGTTGCCCGCATATACTTCTGTGGGCATGCTATTCATGGCAGCTGCTGCCAATCGCTGCGCCCCGCGGCTAAGGAGCTTGTTGGACGGGGCTGGCATGATGCCGCCGCGCGCTCCCGTTGCGCTTGCTTCCTCTGGCGTCCAGCCCGCATCCTCGCAGTAGCGTCCTGAAGCGCCGGGGATCTAGCCGCACGGGGAACATGAGCTCGTCGAGCGAGCAGGGGAGGGGGGCTGTAGCCGGTAGACAGGTCTTGCACCGGAGCGCCGTTCTGGTCGATTCCGGACTGCGGTAGTGATGAAAGAAAAAACACTAAGTCGCCGACACTCGGGCAGCGACAACATCAGCAGCTACACTATGAGCAGGTAAACCGGCCGGCAAGCGCACCTTTGCACTGGGGATGCAAAGAACCCTTGCTGCATGCGTCGGCTTCATCGATTAAAGCAAGTCAGCTTGCTCCTCCTCCACGGTCAATTAGGGTGGGCAGACGGGCCGTTCAGCTTGACCAGTCAAAAACGCTCGACGTGTCATCGGCGCTGACTGTCGTGAGGTAGTAGCGCAGGGGCGGGCCGCGCGGGACAGGCGGGGGCTCGCGTGCTCCTCTCGGCAGCATGATATCTTCCCACGACGCGTCATCGTGCTCCGTCCCGGCAGCGGCATGGAAGGTGCTGACGGAGGCCATGGTGGCTTGGGGGGCGAGCACGGCGATCTGCTCTTCATGCGAAGCGGTCAGCATAAATAGGCGAAGCAGCGAGCGAGGAAGTGCCGAAGAGCAGTGAAAGTGCGCGCGCGGCTGGTGGCTGATCACGTACTTTATATCATTGCATCAGTCTCGAGTAGTAATGGTACCTCGGTACCCGGGGCGTCACAATAACATTATCACTGACACTACGATGCATCTGCTGTTGTAGATATGTAATGCACAACGCGTTTCACATTCAGCTTATTGCTGAACAGATTACATGCATATCAACATACATACCACAAATGACATGAAATTCACAAAAGTACAGATGTGTATAACGGCAAAGACAAATGCAAACTTTTGTGTCAACATCGGTTGACAATACCTGCTCGCGACGATATTGCAGTACACCGCGGCATCCATGCGTAACATTGACCCATGTTGTCAATATCAGAAAAAATATGTTGTGAGTGTGTCAGGAAAATTAGTGAAGCAGGCATGTGCAAGCATGATGCAGATTGGCCATGTTTCGTAAGATAGTATTGCTTAACATTACATTTGGAAACCCCAGACCCAACCGACGCCTATATGTATCATGCGCCTGCCATAATACGCAACTGCTCCCGCAACATATGGATATCACTCGTCGAAACGGGGTTCGCCTAACCGCGCTTAACACGGTACTTGTACTGTATCCGTACTCAATTTTACTGTTCGATTACTGTATTCCGTATCACCTGCGCCTAACCCTCACCTATATCCGCTTACAGTCAGCTTATCTCCGCCTATCCGGCGGTGGTCGCGAGTACCCGCGCCGAGCCATGACTGCCATGGCAGTACCCGCACGCTAACGGTACGTGATATGAGTCCCTTGCGCACTTTTCGCCCCTCGAGTACCCGCTACACAGGCGCGCGAGGGCGCTCGCTCGGCGCTAGTCGGCCAGAAGCTGACGCGGCACGAGTACCGGCTGCACGTACTCCCTGCACATCCGCTGCACATCCGCTGCACATCGCTGTGCACATCGCTGCACATCCTTGCACATCCGCTGGACATCCGTTGCACATACATGCACATACATCATTGCACATCCTTGCACGCGCATGAAGTGCGGGGTCGCCTGACGGTCACCGCCGCTCACCGCTAAACCAAGCGCGGAAAGCCGTGCACTCGCATCGCATAATGACCGCCTCGCATGAACAGCAAATCGCCCTGCTCGCCCCCCACCGCCACCATGGCCTCCGCCAGCACCTTCCATAACGCTGCCGGCCCGGATGACGCCTCGTGGAAAGGGTTCATGCTGCAGAGTGGGTCGCCCGAGCCCCCGCCTGCCCCGGGCGGCCCGCCCCTGCGCTACTACCTCACGACCGTCAGCGCCGACCGCTCGTCGAATGTTTCTGACGGGGTCAAGCTGAACGGCCCCTTGACCACCGCCCGCCTTCGCGAGGCCAGCAGCACCGCCAACCAGGCTGCGCAAGGGGTGTACGTATTCACTTCCCTAGCGGAGGCGCAAGACGAGACAGATCTGGGCTTTGACGCGGCGTACGTGTGCAGCTGCGATTTGTCACAGCTAGAGGAAGCCGGGTTTCGCGTGGCCGCGTGGCCAGAAAGCACCGATCCCACCCGACACGCACCCGATATCGCTAGAGGGAGGGGAAGCTGAGGTCGTTGCCGTGGCGGATTTTGAGTTCCTCCGTTGTTCTCTCGCATCGTCCGTTGATGCTACAGCGGGTTGGAGGCTGAAAACCCTTCGCGCCGACGCAGCGCCCCAACGATATGGTGCGACGCGAGAACTGTGCTCGGTGCGTTCTGGCCGTTTCGGCCACCAGCCCGCCGCCTCCGAATTCTGCCGGAAGTGTGGCAAGTCCACCACAGTAGACGGCCTACCAGTGGTAGGCGAGGAGGCGTTGGTCTCGGCGGTGACCGAGGCGATGTACCACGGCATATACGGCCACGGCCACCACATGGAGCTGCCAACTGGCTACTCAGTGGGCCCAAGTGATCCAAAGGCATGGCCCTTGCTCACTGCCTTCGATGATCCCAAAGTATACGCAATGCGCGAGCTGCAAGCGCTGTGCGAGGCGCATTTTATGCACCCGATGGACGATGGCGATGCTCTGCGCGATGTGATGGGCTGGGATTCAGCGCACCAATCCCGCCACCGCTTCCCATAGAGACGGGTGGCTATGTATTCCGGTGGGAGGCGCTGCCGGGCAAGAGCGAGGCAGACAAGCTGGAACAGTAGGCGCTCCGAACCGTGCGCTCGGTTTACAGCGCCTAAGCTCGGAGCGCGGAGCTTAGCGCGAGCGACCGTTTTAAGCTCGGAGCGCGCTCGGAAGCTGCGCGCTACGGGGTGGCAAGAGCGCATGGAGCGAGAGCAGTGAGCGGGTATCTCAGACAACCCCAGCGAAGGCGACTATTCAGCGCCCCGCACATCGGCGCAGTTCTGAAAGCTACGACAGCATTGACAGTTGGGATGCGGTAAAGTGCGGGCCATATGAAAAGAAGTACTTCATGCAGAGGAGGGCGGGGCGCGAAGCAACGATGGAGGCGGCAGGCGAGGCGTTCAACATCGGTGAGGGGGGCTGAGGGCAGCGGTGAGCCGAGCACCTGCCGCTCATGTGACATGTTGTCTATGGCAAATCCAGGAAGGAACTCAAAATCCGCCACGGCAACGACCTCAGCTTCCCCTCCCTCTAGCGATGTCGGGTGCGTGTCGGGTGGGATCGGTGCGTCCTGGCCACGCGGCCACGCGAAACCCGGCTTCCTCTAGCTGTGACACATCGCAGCTGCACACGTACGCCGCGTCGAAGCCCAGATCTGTCTCGTCTTGCGCCTCCGCTAGGGAAGTGAATACGTACACCCCTTGCGCAGCCTGGTTGGCGGTGCTGCTGGCCTCGCGAAGGCGGGCGGTGGTCAAGGGGCCGTTCAGCTTGACCCCGTCAGAAACATTCGACGAGCGGTCGGCGCTGACGGTCGTGAGGTAGTAGCGCAGGGGCGGGCCGCCCGGGGCAGGCGGGGGCTCGGGCGACCCACTCTGCAGCATGAACCCTTTCCACGAGGCGTCATCCGGGCCGGCAGCGTTATGGAAGGTGCTGGCGGAGGCCATGGTGGCGGTGGGGGGCGAGCAGGGCGATTTGCTGTTCATGCGAGGCGGTCAATCATTATGCGATGCGAGTGCGCGGTTGTCCGCGCTTAGTTCAGCGGTGAGCGGCGGTGACCGTCAGGCGACCACGTACTTCATGCGTGTGCATGGATGTGCAGCGATGTATGTGCAGGGATGTGCAGGGATGTGCAACGGATGTCCAGCGGATGTGCAGCGATGTGCACAGCGATGTGCAGCGGATGTGCATGGACGTGCATGGATGTGCATGGAGTACGTGCGGCCGGTACTCGCGCCGCGCGCGTCAGCTTCTGGCCGATTAGCGCCGAGCGCCCGTGTAGCGGGTACTCGAGGGGCGAAAAGTGCGCAAGGGACTCATATCACGTACCGTTAGCGTACGGGTACTGCCATGGCAGTCATGGCTCGGCGCGGGTACTCGCGACCACCGCCGGATAGGCGGAGATAAGCTGACTGTAAGCGGATACAGGCGAGGGTTAGGCGCGGGTGATACGGAATATAGTAATCGTACAGTAAAATTGAGTACGGATACAGTACAAGTACCGTGTTAAGCGCGGTTAGGCGAGCCCCGTTTCGACGAGTGTTGTGATGGTGTTCATCGGCTGCGGTTATGTCATGTTGGGGTTTCGCGATGTCATATATAGAGCACCCGTGTCATGGTGGACGGACGGACGGACGGGTGGGGGGGGGGGGGGGGGTGTATTCTCCCGTGAGAGTAAATTGGAGGTGGCCGTCGAGGGGGCGCCACTCGCAGCCGCTCGCCAAGGTGGGTGCCATTGTTGTGAGACAATGCTGCTATGCGCATCGTAACTTTCACAGCTTGCATTAATCTTGTCGCGCTCGCGAACACGACCCACCTCCTCCGACTGCACAAGCCCAGCCGGCACCGGCGCCACACCACAAGACGCCACTGCCATCGTGCCGGAGGCGCCCTCGGCAATTGGATGGAGCAGCCGATCACCAAGGTGGGCGGCATTGTTGCCGTATAATGTTGCTTCGGGCATGAATAGTTTTACGTCTTGCTAATCTTCTCGAGCGCGAAACAGCATGTAGGCATGGAAACCTACATGCTCCGATTGCACACGCCAAAGCCGGCAGCAACGCCGCACGAGGACCATGCGCCAGCACTATACTGTCGAGCAAGAGGCGCTTTGGACATCAGAGGGACAGCCGGTCGCCAAGGCCGGTGGTATCGCTGCAGTAGCATGATGCAATGGACACAAATAGTTTTACGGCTTGCTAACCTTGTCGCCCAACTCGCCGCTGCCGTCGAGCCGGAGGCGCCTCCGACACAGGCGCAGCCGGTCGCCATTAAAGTGGGTGGCATTTGCTGTGATACAACGCTGACATGCGCATTAATGGTTTTAGGGCTTGATAATCGCCCTTGTCGCCCTTGGGAGCGAGACCCCCCTGATCCGACTGCACAAGCCCACTAAGCCGGCAGCGTCACCGCACCCCACGACGCTACTGCCGTCGAGGCGGAGGCGCCCTCGATATATAGGGGCAGCCGGTCGTCAAGGTGGGTGTGGCGCCGACCATGGCAGCGGCATATGCATTGTAGCCGTCTTTGGCGGGAAGCCCCCGCCCGATAGTAGGTGGCTTTGCCTGCGCCTTCGGCGAGGAGTTCAAAACTGCCCCATCCACCCCGTGTAACGAGTCGCTGGTCCAGTTGCACATTGCCTTGCTGACCGTGGCTGCCTTTGGCAGCCAATTCCGACGCCAATACTTCGGCCAAGGACGCGTGGGGCTGCATGTGAGCCTCCCTGAACGACTGTCTTGGAGGCACGGGGTGAGACGGGGGTGCACCACGCGAACAAGAAGGTGGGCACACAGACCTGCTCAGACCCGATAATCCTTATAACTCATTGCCAGCGCGACAGTCTCTTGCTTGCCGAATAAAGTCCCCTCGTGCCCGACAACGACGGCCTTAATATTAAGGCCTTATGGCGAATTCGCCCGCTCCATTATTGCAGCGGCTAGGTAGTTTATAGCCTTCAAAGCAACGCATATACTGATTCCGCCGCACTCCCCTCCACAAGGATCGTTCACACTGGACCAATATCGGTTGGACTAGGTGACGGTAGTAGACAGTTGCCCGCACTCTGCGCCACGCAACGTTATATAGCAAAGGACTACTCCGCCCCGCCGCTAGCAAGCACGTGCGCATGTACTTTATGCTAGTTTATATATGCAAACTGGTCGAAACCCTAAAAAACCTGCACAGGGTTCAATGCGTGTACTTTGTTCCAAAAAAACGAGACACTTTACAGCGCCCCGGCATGCATGTACCGTGTACGCTCAAATTCTGTCCCAGTCCCCAATTATGCACCCTCCATATAAGTATGGAGTTTGCGAAATTCAATCGACTTGCCCATGCGCGGCTACAGTGAGGCCGTGCGCGCGTGCATGCATGTTACTCAGGGTCGTACGGCTTCGGAGAAAATGTCGAGATAGCGCGATACGCTCGAGATCGCCACGCAATTCCCGTTGCCGTCAACATTTTCATTTATAGGTAAATGTAAAGCTTTTGGCGCTGCCACTTGAAACCCACACTACTTCCGCGCCATCCATGTACATACATGGGCATGGGACACCACTGCCCCCGTACTCATGCCACATCGCCCTTGGTATATGATAGGTATCCACCATCCGCGTAGGGCATTGAAATTAGGACAATCATGATATTGGACAAGACCTACGTGTCGATTCCACGGGTTTGAATACACGCAATAAAATCATTGACAAAATGTTATTGTGATCCTTGCATGCGTAAGCGGGAGAGGACTGTCGCGGCCTCATTGCTACATGGCAAATTTTTCAGTAATAGTGCATGGCTGCATGCCCATAGTGTGCCATAGTGAGCCGAGTGGCACGGGAATATGGCGTGAACTTTATTAATGTGTCGATGCAGGTGGAAAAAAAATTCTCAAAGGGGAGACCCGGAATGGTGTCCATAGTGCGCATCGCTCAAGGGAGGCAGCATGTCCCAAGCATGACTGGTCCGCGCATGAGCACATCCAACTACACACTAGCACGCCCCTGTATACTAGGTTTTGAGAACCACCTAACGTAAAGTACACACCAAGGTATTGATCACACTCTGTGACATACTTCAGATTTCAACATGTTATTTCTAATATCTTGTAAAGTGCCTAAACAACCTCGGACCACCTTTGCTGTCACTGTATATAAGATCTGTAGCCCTGGTCGCGTAGACTTGAGTTGTACTTGTGAAAAATGGACATTTCCCCGCGCCGCAGTGAGCAATACCGTGAGTTTGAGAGCTGCACCACAAGGCACCACTGCATGCGCGATGGTATCACGCCACATCGTGCACAGGTGCACGCCACTTTATTGGCCCCGCCCCCACCCAACAATGCCCTAGCCTCTACTTTGCTGATATGTTTCCTAACCCATCCATGGCCATCTCACCGTGCAATGGTGTATATATGCATGAGCGGGGGCACGTGCGGGTCATATCAACCCCAATTGCTGTGGCCGTACTGCAAATTCACGCTCAATGTGGCGCAAGCAGTGCCACTCCCGTAGGACACAATCATATAACTTGCAGCTTCAACCCTATCATGGTGCTAATGGCAGAGGATACATGAGCAATATGCCAGGGTTTCAGGCCATAAGCCCTAAAGTCAGCTGAGCTACTATATTTGTAAACTCGTATTCTAGGCCTACATCCATTATTCACCCAATTCGGGTCTGGTTCTCCCTTTTGCAACCCCCAGGCCTCTGGGGTGGGAGCGTTTAATCACACCATAAACTCATCAGATTCTGTGAATAGGGGCCTGGAGCTCATTCGGAAGCGTGTATATCCCGTTTGCAACCCCCAGGCCTCTGGGGTGGGAGCGTTTAATCATACCATAAACTCACCAGATTCTGTGAATAGGGGCATGGAGCTCATTCGGAAGGGTGTATATAACAAGAAAGCCGGATGGGTGGCAATGCTAACATGTATTGCTAACCTTGGGCTCGCGCGCCCCACAGTCCATAAATATATATACTCTCTCTCTCTCTCCTCTCTCTATACATATATATCCACTACCGAGATCGCGTGTACGAAGGGCTTAGGCGACAAACACCGACTATGCCGCCAGCGATAACATGTAGCTTCCCTATGCGTTGCCCGTTTTCAGTCAACTTAAGCTGTGGAGTGGCTTGTGCTCGAGACTGCGAAATTGCTGAGAAACGGCATTCCTTGTTGCAAGTCGTAAGTGCAATGACCGGAGCAAACAGCCGCCTTCTCGGCTGGGAAAGATATGATGCAGATTGCTGTAAAAATGCAAGCCCACCCGATGGCCACAGCATAGCACCATTTCTTGGGCGTCGACGGCTGAGGCCACGAAACACGCGGGTTTCTATCTATGTTCAATTATTTGTGGAATGCTGTGCTTTCCTGGGGTGCAATGCTGCTACATATCATTATGCTTTATATATGTATTTCTGGGCTCCACAATACTGAAAGAGCGCATACGTGCTCGTATTATCATATACGAGCGGGGTAATAAGCTAGGAAACGTAACGTTAATACTGACACACAGCAGTACTACCTTGTACTCTGACGCGCTCCGCGTCTAGCGAGATGGATTTTGATATATTAGCGCCGTTGCCAAATCCGCAGTGTCGCAGCGTTGCGCTATACTTGCTGCAACATTGGGCCATGCTCTCACAGCGCATTAAAGAGTAAATCCATCCTTGTAGGATGGTATGTAGGTACCGCAGTCCCCACGTGCGAGCCCCAGGGGACAGGGAGTGCACGAGGTGGGTTGCGTGTCCGGGATTTCTCCTTCTCTGTGCAGGCTGTGACTTGGGATTTCGTTACATTAAATGAAAGGTACAGGGATGCCCGGTGATACGCCAGACAAGAAAAGGAGATGAAGAACATCGAGGAAATATCGGACTTCAGTCAGCGGATAGTAATTCGCCAAGCGCAACCAATGGCGGGCGCTAAAGCAAATCGGGCAAAGCAAGTAAGAGCGGCAAGCCGGCATGCAATTCTTCAAAGCTGAATTCCACTGTTTTCCCAGCATTTACTCACACAGCAGCACAGCGGTTTGCATTTTTCACAACCCGCCCACTGGACAGAACTACACAAGAGGTAGCACAAACAACTGCTGTGGTGACCTGGAAGCAAGCATGCTGCGCATACCATGAACAGTCTCCCATACTTCAGCTAACGCCAGCTGGTTTGGGACCAAGGATCGAGGAAATAGCGCACCAACACGTATTGCTTGGCAAGTCAGGCAGCGCGCAGGCCATCCAAAGTGTGCTCCCATGTCCATGCATCGCCATTGCAGGGTCAAAGTTCGCACCAGACAGGTTTGATGCCATGGCTCAGCATTTCCCCAGGTCGTTCCCCAGGCGGCGGGAGATACCACACATGTGAAGGTTATATTCCCCAGGGGCTCCGCCACAACAGCGCATGGGTAGCTACACTCCTGTAATACATGAAACGGTGCCAGAATTACGCATGGCACATGATGGCTCACAGCCTACTTCAAACCCTTGTACTTGCGGTACTTCAGAGCCTGATTGGTCATCATCCTGGGCATGAAGGTCGCCATCATCCAGCCAACCAGGAATCCCGGGATAAACTTGCTGCCCATTAAGTGGGTACCTACAATGACGGCGCAGGGCGCACAGTGCCACACACAAAGGGCTCAACATTGAGTAGGAGGCTGTGCATCAGTGAAGTGATTCGTCAACATAATACCCCCTCCCCTTGCGCAGACTTTCCCACTTACTTGTGTACAGAACCTTGTTGGGGTCTGTGGGGTGGGCTTGCACCACGCCGTTGCCGAGGCCCTGCTTCGCCGAGGACAGGGTATCCGTCTCGATGTCCCAGTCCAAGTACATGTACGACATCTCGCCCTTTTTTGGGTGGTCCCTGGGGGAAAGCGAGGGGAGGGCAAGGGGGGCTCAGTACAGGCTGCCATGGACAGCAGCAGCTGGAGCTGCACAGGCGCTACTGGCCAGCGCGGCCTCACCTTGTGATTAGGAGTCGTGAATGCTGCACACGAGGGGCAACCAGCGGGACCTGGCCGCAATTCAGGGTGGGAGGCGAACAGGTCAGCGGCACTTTGCCCATCTTCCTGCCTGCTGGCAGCAGACAAGCTGGGCGCCGTATTGAACGTGTTGGCAATGGGCGCTGACCTTGAAGCAAATCTTCACAATTTTGTCGTCTTCTCCGTTCATCTCCTTCACCACCTCGCAATCTGTCCCGCAGACCAGCTCAGCCATAATGCCCAGTGCCTATCCGTCATACGGTGAGTGTAAGCGTAGGCAGGCGGTGCACCTGTCATGAAGTCGTCCCAGTTGTTCCTCTCGTGAGTGAAGTTGCACACCATGTCCGCCGCACTGTCCAGGTCCATGTCCAGGGTCACCGTCGCCCGCAGAAACTCGGGGCTGCCTGCCACGCGCAACCGCCGAGACTCAGTGGGCTGGCCGTCCGCAGCTGGGATGGCGTGGGAGGGGTGAGGTAGACGAGGGTCTACCTGGCTTGCTCCGCCGCTCCACCTTGACCCACGGCTTGTCTACCACCGTCTTCCAGTGGGTGGCGTCCGAGGTGTCCACCAGCTCCGCGCAAAACTCGCGCGCCTCTTGGATAATCTAGCAGCCAGCGGTGCAGCGCGGCTCAGCGACAGGTGTGGGCGGAAAAAAAGAGGAGGGGCAGGGGCAGGGCTGCGAAGGGAGGGGCAGCCGGAAGCCTCCCACCTTCTCCTGCTCGGGGGAGAAGGCGGTGCCCTGTTCTGCGGGCTCCAGCGATTGATCGCCGCTGCTGGCTTTGTCCCTTTTAGCCACAAGCATCATGCTCTGGCAACCATGGCGGCAGGAATCAGAGCCGGGGATGATAATGCCACATGAGAGCCGCATCCCCACACAAAACACGGACAGGCATGCCGGCGCTGCACACCTTGAAGTGCTCGAAATCCCCAAAGCCCTCCAGGAAGTCAATCGTGGCTGTGAGATATATTCCAGCCGGAGCGATGCTCTTAGCTATCAGTGTGGGCGGCAGATATCAAACGCACAATAGCTGCCCCCCCCCCCCCCCCCCCCCAACGCGGCCCCGCTCGCCAGGCAGACGAGCCGATACGCAGCCAGGGATGCGTGCCTGGCCAGATGGGGAGAGGGGGGGGGGGGGGGGGGGGGGGGGGCTTACACGCCGCGCCATCGACGCCCTCTCCATTATTCATATATTCCGCCAGCGCTTCCATGAACGCCTCCATATCAAACTCGGGCCCCAGATTGGCTGAGAGCTCGGTCGCAATGTGCTCCTCCACGACGCTGACATACTCCTCGTGAATTGGCTGTGGGTGGGCAAGCAGCAAGCATGGCTCATTGCCCGCCACGGCTCCATCTAATACGAAATAGATCGATCTCAATCCGTTAGCCCCAAACCCCGTAGATATCATCCCATCAGGAAAATCCCCAACGGATTCACTGGCGTGCTCGCTCTTCCTCCCAATCGTTGCGGTCGCTCATAACATGCGACTAACTGGATCGCTGCATAAAATGTCACATCGGAAGTCGGAAGTCACCGTGTACTCCAGCCGGTTCTCCAGGTCGTCCTGAAACACGTCGCAGTGCTTGTCCACGAAGTCCTTGCAGGTGGTCACGAAGGCGGGCTGGTTCACCACCTCGTCGATCACCTTCAGCACGGCGGGCACGTCCACCACCGGCGCCATCTTGTCCAGGCAGCGAGATAGAGGTGGGGGGAGGGGGGGGGGGGGGTTGGCTGCGTCGGTGGGGTTGCGGGCAGGTGGGCGTCTCGTTAGGTGAGTTCGCACGGGGGCGGGCCAGAACCGGCCGGTACACCCTTGGGAATGCCCATACAAGTACGAGTACATATGGCATGCCCACTCCCGAAAGGCAGCCGGGCACTCGGGCGCCCCACGGCAACCTATTATAGCTAGCTGCAAGCAAGTAAAACCACCACTGGCGGCTATTGTACGGCGGACGACGGAAACAGGTGTGGCATGCTGCGCGGCGTTCGTCCCAGCGGTGTCCGGCGTCGGCCGAAAGCCGCTACTTGCGAAAGACGGAAGGGGGAGAGTACTTGAGAGGTGGGCAACGGAGGGCTTGCAGCTTGCAGGTGGAGAACCCAGGAGATAGCACCGGGTTTGGAGTGGAAACTGGCGGTTGTTGCATGGGTTGCAGCCCTTGCGTGATGATGCCCACCGGGCTTTTTATCGTCGGCCTTAATTAAAAAGTAGCAGAAAGGGCTACGTGGCGCGCAGCGCATCGGGCGGCGCAAGCGCGACGACAGCTACCCGTACCGGCTACGATGCGGGCGATGTGGTTCAAGAACATTAAATATTAACGACTTCTACTGCTGCTAGCTAATGTAATTACAAATATTAACGAATAATGCTCGCATCAATATAAACAACAATGGAATAATAACCGGCACCTTTTTGTTTTTTTTTGGGGACCACGCGTACGCACGCTGTACGAGTTCCAGGTACCTGTACCAAGTACGCTGTTTCCGGAAGGGCCGCGTTCTCGACCACTTCATCGCGTGTCTCTCACCATAGTCGCGCCAACCCCCCCCCCCCCCCCCCCCCCGCCCCCCCATCCCAATATCCAATTCCGGCATCATTGTTGCAGTGGCCAACCCAGTGGAGTAAGGCGTCGGGGTGGGCGCGTTACGAATCGTCGGCAGCGTTAGCCCGTAGCCCCGGCAGAGCGCGGGGGGCGCCCCCCCAACACCGGGCCGAAAGCCCGGCCACGCCGAAGGAGGGTGTGTGGGGGGGGGGGGGGGGTCATCCAGGGCCCCTCCCCCCCCCCCCCCCCCCCCCCCCCCCCGCCCCAGAATTCTTTATTTTTCGGTCCAAATAACGAATTTTTCCTTCCGGAAATGGGGTGTTTATGGGATGTCAGACCCTGCCCTGCAGGCAAGTAGGCAACCAAACACGCGCACTAGATGTCGATTGAGACCTTTGCGGAGGCGTGGAGACTCGCAGTGGGGCAGCGCGGACACGTACGGCGATTACAGTTGTTGGAAAACTGCACTTGAGGCAGCAACAATTAGAAGTCCCGCCGGCATCTGCCGATATGCCCGCGATGCACGCCAGTCCCTGCGTCCCCCGCGCCGCGCTCCGTCAGCGCCGCCTTACGCTGTCACGCAATGGGGGCTTTTATACAGCAGAAAGTACGGCAATTGCGCGGGTCTCCGCGGGTGTGCACAACAGAAAAAGCCCCCCCTGAAGCAGGTGTTGGCGCGTCCCGTTGGGTCCTAATGTGATATCTCACTATTTTGCGGGTCCGCTCCGCAGTGAAGGCCCCATGCGCCCCTCTAGCAGTTCAAAATACACCGCAAGATTGATGTGATGGGACGGTACTAACGTTTCAGAAACACAAATTTCCCGGGACGCTGGTGATATTCAAGCGAGAGTTCATCACTTCTTCAAATTTATTGCAATGCCGGAGGCGTGTCTAGACATACCCGTCCGGGCAGCAGCTAGCTCTATGTGGGGTTTACATTAATTCATCCCCCATAGCAGTGAACCTGGCGGCCGACGGGCAGCAGTATAAGGATTATAATTGTGATTAAGCCTTACACTGCCGAGTGCCGCCAGTCCCGAGTAGTTAGAATACCAGTACGGCAGCGGGTGCTGGAGGCGCGCCAAGGGATATATGCCGACATGTGTATCGGCACATAACCAAAATCAGGCACAACCTGTATTGTGTTTCCCCGCCGCCCACTCGCTCGCTCGGCACTCGGCACTCGCCCACTCGGCCAGCACTCTACTACTATAGCGGTCCGTCGAGGCGCAGAGGCGTCGACCGTCCTTTTGTGCCCCCCCCCCCCCTCCTGTCAACGCCGTATGTAGGCGCCCCATGCATACACCACCCCCAAGCAAATACCCACTTTAATTTTCTAGGTAGGGCCCGTACTGAAACCTGGGGCATATATGTCCATGAGTCTTGAAAGTAAAAGTAAATTTCGCCTCGGGACATCAGCCGAAGCCGCCCCAACACTTGACCTCTTGCGCCAACATCAATCGTAGGTTTGGCATAGCCCGTAGACCATTGCCTCATTCGAACCCCTGCCAAAGGGCTAATGCATCAACTGGGTAAACCCAAGACACGCCGGGACGATATTGCCGAAATATATATCGGCCAGAAATCCATGCGTCTTATGCGTCAACCCATTGCCAGAATATGGTGCGGGTGTCCCCGCAAGGGTTATAACAACTAATTAGTTGTGGCCGGACTGCACATTATGATACAATTACGCACCCGAGTATTTCCTACTGCCCGCCGATTGGCCCGGATTCATGCCATGCCTGAGCGATTCCTTGAACACTACCATGCATGTGGCGGAAGTGAATATGAGACTGTCGAACAACATATGAATTGGTGGAGTGCCCGCTGTGGGGGTATCCCCGTCATCATTTGGGGTTGTTAGTTCCGGAGTTTAGAGATTTTATTAGTAGAACGGTCAGCTGCATATGAGGACTTAACTGCCTTTATTTTTGGGCGGGGTCCCTCCTCCCTTCACGGCGCCCTGCATTTTACTCGGAATGGTGGGAATTTTTTCCGGTTATGGCGTCAGGCCCTCCTCATATTGCCTTTTTATGTAATCATTATCGCACTCCCGAAATGCTTTGCTCCGCGGGATGGGGGGCCCCAACTCGCATTACTCGAATGGGCCGACGCACAAACGGGTAGGGCGGACCTTTCGTGGTCATCAGTCCAATTCGATGGCGGTGTTTTAATAGACGGTGATCCAACAGTGCTGGAAATCCCGTTATAAATTCTGGCCTCTAACTAAGGATTACTCGTGCAGAATGCTCTGGCAGTTTGCGCTTTGACGATATATTTTAGCGTCGGCTACCGTACCAGGGGCCTTCCGTATCACCGTATGTGGATCGCTGCAAGAACGGCCCTCGGAGAGACGTTGCAAGCATCAGGGTCTTACACTTGCCAGTCCTGACCCGGGGCGGCGGGGGCGGGAAAACAACGTCGCAAGTAATGGTCACGGGACGTAGGATGCAGGCGGAGAATACATTGACAGTCGCCACTGATGGTGAGGCCGCCAGTGAACGACGGCTCGTTGAGTTACCGTTGCAGCAAGGTCGCAGATTCGCGCAGGTCGTCCTCAGGCAAGCAAAGAAATCCGTTCGACGACTTTATCTCACATAGTTATGCGATCGGCTGATGCAGTCCGGCTGCTAGAACTGGTTTAGCAGCAGCTGCCCGAGTACAGACCTCGGGGGCGGCAGCGGCAACCACGCACGCCTGTCGAAGAAGGAAGGATAGACCAGGGATGGACAATCTAGACCTGAACGAATTGTATACCGCTTGACCTTGGCCCAAACCAGTGCACGTGTGTGGGAATTCTCAGCGCAGCAATGGTGCCGCTACAGAGGCCGCGCCTGGGCGTCCTGCCCAGCGGCCGCACTATTAGTCGCATTGTGCTGGCGGCCGCGGCTGCTGGCGCCCTGGCGGGCCTGCTGCGTGCGTGGACATCACCCACAGCAGCAGGAGCTCAAGCTGAGTGGGGGATCGGGCTTGCCGAGCGGAGGGCGCAGCTGGTAGCGGCAGCGCAGGTGAGCCAGTCGCTACCCTGTACGGCGGACCGAGTGCACCAGGGCCAAGCAGGGAGGAAGAGAGAGCTGCATGAGCATGGGGTGGAGGGGTCCCTTGTGAAGAGTTGGGCCAGCCGCACGGTCACAGGAGCCCATGGTGTCGCAGTTACGCTGCCAATTCATGAGCGCTGCGGGGCCATGCCAGCTGGCAGCTACCCAGAACACACTGCATACCAGTGCAATTATGCAATCAAGCTGATGTATGCCCTGGTGGCACTCTAATGCGCCCTGTGTGCATGCCATCAGGCTTGGAACCAGGAGGCGCTGACGGCTGGAGTAGCTAGGGACGAGCTGCTCGCTATTGGGGATAACATAAAGCCGCTGCAGCTTAGCCAGGATGCTCACACTGGCTGCGCTGATGGAGTCATTGGCACGGAAGCTAGAGATCACGGTGTAGCGCCAGATGCCGGCGCCGATCCGGCCATGGTGGGGAAGCTGGCGGAGGTAGCAGAGGGTGGGGAGGTCATGCTGGCTCTCGCCAATGGCGTGATGATCTGCCAAAACGTGACCATATGCTGGTGGGACGGCGGCAACATCCTGAAGTCCTGGCTGCATACGCTGCGCTTTGCTGGCATCACCAACTACCTCATCGCGGTATTGGACGATGAGACGGAAACATACCTGCGCGAGGTGGAGCATGAGACGCGCTTCTTCCGGCCGAATTTGCAGGTGCCGGAGAAGCAGAAGGGTAGCCACCCTGCCAATCAGGTGCCTTTCCCCCCCTCCCCCCCCCCCCCCACCCCTCACACCCTCTGTCCCTGAAATCTGTGCGGGAGCCCCTGCATGTCCACCAGTGGGATACCTGAAAGCCTTCCCTCCCCCTCTGCTCACCTCTGGACCAGTAGATCTCCACTTTAAAGTATGGCATGGTTGCGCAAATCCTATCGCTGGGCTACAACGTGCTCGTCGCTGACATGGACTTGGTGAGTGGGCTTCCACCTCAAATTCTTGTGACGCGCCGGCCCTGCCTGGTCGCTGTTCCCTCTCACATGCAGACTGTCTTGATCTACGGCCGGTGCCCCTTCACTATTTCCCCAATGCCATATTTGCTCTCCCCTCATCGCCTGCATGCAGTAATCCCCCGAGTATTCAGCCCCCCCCCCCCCCCCCCCCCCTTTCCCTTCCACCGTGTGGCCATGAATTTCCATGAGGTTTTCCTTAAGGACCCCTTTCAGCACCTGCACCGCGACTCAGACCTGGAAAGCCAGACAGACGGCTTCACTCCCCAGTGGTCGTATGGACAGTTTGGCGGCATTGCCGACAAGACCATGGGCTGGGGAGGCGGCGGGCTGTACCTGCAGGTGTTCACGCTGAATGTGGGCTGCATCTTTCTGCGTGCCAACGAACGCACGGTAGAGCTCATGCGCCGCGTCCGCGCCCGCCTGCTGGCCAGCCCTGGCTGGGACCAACAGATCTTCAACGAAGAGGTGTGGTTCCCCTCGCATGGCGACTACCACGGCTCGCAGGTCAGCGTCCGTGTGATGGACATTTTCAAATTCATGAACTCCAAGATATTTTTCCGCTCCAGCCGGCGGCGTTACATTCCAGGGCAGCCCCAGCCTGCGGCGGAGTTTCCAGTCATGGTAGGCGCTGCTGGCTCTCTAAGATACTTTGGCCCTCTGTCTCACTGCGATCCCTGCTATAGTTCGGCCTGTTTCAATCCCTCAATCATATAGTCTTTGGCCTACAATACCTATCTTCGCACTTTCTCCGAGTTTGTATTACGCGGATATTTGGATTTGGTTTGTCCCTAGACATCTCATTCTACATGAGGGTTTCACATGTACGGTACAGGTCTCAACATGCAAAGTAATACATGTTCAGCGTGATGGAAGAAATTGCCCGCCTTGTTCCAATTCAAATGGCTGGGTAGATATGATCCCACAACAATATTGAGAGATTGGTGACTATCATGCCCCAAAATTCTGTACATGGGCATGTGCCATCCACATATTAACAGTCATGCCCGTCTGTTGCCGCCGCAGATTCACATGAACTACCATCCCGACAAGCACAAGCGCATGCTCTGCCTGATGGCACGCTACATGGACGGCAAGTGGGGGGCTTGTGATGACTTCCCAGGAGGCTCGGAGCCAGGCACCTGAGGCATATTCCACGGACCACTTTAAACCGGCACGTATATGTTTATGTATAGGCAAGGGCGCCCGTTGTATCTCTTGACATATGTAGACGCTAACGGACGCTAAAGTTTGATTGCTGCAATGCTGCCACATATGTTGTGGTTTGTCACTTTCAATACAGCCGACGACGATTGGCTGATGGCGCGAAGAGACTCTTGCAGATAGGAGCTTCGCGGCTCCTTGTTTTCCGCATGGGGTGTTGACGCTCCGTCCTGAAGTGCGGTATGTGTACGATCAATGATGGTGAATTATCGGCAACCTTCATTACTGGCCACTGGGAAGTTTGACATCATGAACGCAACACTTCTTGTGCATTATCAATTTCAGGTTCACATGAAGGTATGTGCTGCTTCTATAAAATAGTCATCGCAACCACACAATGTGTTGATGAACATGTTCCTACTGGTGGACTGCTGCTATGTTGCTACTGGTGGAATGCTGCTATGTTGCTACTGGTGGAATGCTGCTATGTTGCTGCTATGTTGCAATGTCACATCGCTTACTAGTCACACGAATGTCAGATATGCAATTGCATGGGGGGGGGGGGGGGGTGTTAAACTAAGCTAAAGTGTCGATGTGCCTACTATATGCACGGTCAGCACTTGTAATGTTGTAATGAATGTAGCGGAAATAGACATCAGCATTGCACATCTTTCTGTAGCTGTGTTGTCTTAGATAGGAATAATCGTAATATATTTTGCTGAATGCTAATGCATAGCTGCTGCCGCATGCTGTCATCACGGGCCGTAGGCAGCCCACAAAATTGTTTGCGAGCATCATGTTCTTTGGGTAGTAAGGTAGTTTCGATTGGGTGGTCTGTTCCCATCGTACAGAACGGCGATATTGTAGTATACCAGATAGTGTGGTCTGTATTCGATGCAACCACAACATATAATCGGTGCCGTTAAAATGCTTGGCGAGGAAACTCTGATAAAGGGTACTCATGATGTGCTGGGGACAATATACAACGTTCTGTATTTTTTCGTGCTGTATGGGACAACTTTGGGGTGGGCACAGCAGTGCAATAACATTAGGGGCAAAAGCGGGTCCGTGGTTGAGTCAAACGCAGGGGGGGGGGGGGGGGGGGCATGGCATGGCAATATGTACTTGCAGGATGGACATGCCTGCTTGGGCACTCAGAGTAGTGATCATCTCTTCTTACTATGAGAATATTGAACGGTCTTGACTGTTTATGAAAGCCCGTGTGGAGGGTTTGCCAGTCACTGTGGGGTTGTAGCAGGGTTGAATTGGCGTCGTCCAGCAATACTACTTTGATAAGCAGGCAATTATTTAAAGGAGCGAAGCCCCCTCCCCTTGGTTCCTGCCTCCCCAACTACCAGCAATTATACCTTGCACTGGTTGGGGGCCGCTGATGCCGGGGCCTTTATTATTGGATCGGCGCCGCATACGAACGCGATGCCTACGTACAACGGTGTGATAAATTGAAATTGAAATTTGTAAAAAACGTACTAATCCGGCGTACTCTCCTCCGCCGGACCGAGTTGCTCAGGACCTGCCATGTCTACCCGCTATGGGAACACAAGGTGTATTAAATCCCAGGCTACCGGCCATCCTTCGCAGTTTCCAAGCCCCTCCTTCCTCGCAGCCTTTGGCTGCCCTGTTAGTAATAACACGCAGCATACTGTTGCTCAAAACCACACGCAGCATCACTCAGTTCATACATGCTACAGCTTCACGCAGTCTATAGATAGTTACTACACATATCACATATGCACCACCAACAGGTGCCGGCGTGCATGCAGCTGACGACGCTTAACAAATACGAGGCGGGGCATATGCTGGCGGCGGCGCCAACAGAATGACAGAATGACAGAATGACAACAACATGTTGCTCCCCTATGCATCGGCCGCCGTTTTCAGGAAATACATGCTGCATCATGGAGTCTTTCGCTTGTAAACGCCATATATTCTAATATTCTTGCTTAAAACATTCTTATTGGAACTTCGAAATAAACCGGAAGGGGTGGCCTCCTCCTCGACGTGGAAGGCTTTCATGCAGGCTTGATGAATATACTGTAAGACGCCATGGCCAGATAAGAGCAACAGTATTGCCTGGGCGTGAAGACGACTAGCAGGATAATGCTCATTACTTGGATACATCATCAGTTCAGGACGGCGGCTATATTCATATCCGTAGATATGTTTCCTTGTGGACGAGTATAGTTGCTCCATTTGGCGAAATAACTACGACGACGATGACATGTAAAACAACATGCGATGTATGGTTTCGGAGGCGACGTGACAAAGGTCTGCAGTTCCGGTACAAAGCACATCGCCCGCGGCCTGGTAAATAAATGCACCAGTTTAGCGGAAATTTTATACGAGGTCGTGGGTTGGACCGAAAACGCTCAAATATATTGCCCATATTTTCTCCAGCAGGGCGGATGACTAAAATAAATATTATATGAAAAGGGCCTCCATGGCCGCGCGCATCTGCTGTTTCCGCGCTCTGGTTTCGGAGCAGCAGCAGAATCGCCGGAGGCACTATGCTGATGTGCTTGGCCGGCGGCGCGGGCTAATTGGCAAGGCGGCAGCGGTACGTTGCGCTCAATCCTTATTCTGTCGCTATTTATTCTCCGGGGCGAATGATGATTACGACGAATATATTAGATGTATTATTCCATCATCGATATGATGGGGCCGCGCGCGGCCGCGCTGCTACTACCCGTGCTGATGACGATTATATCGGGATTTTCTATTTATTGGTCGCTACGCAGGTACCCTGTACCGGTAGCGACTATATTAGGGTACAGGTAGTCGTAAAGATTGTTTGCGCTACCGGCTGGTAGCCAGTCACTTACGCGGAGTCGATACCACTGAGGATTAGAGCGACTGCAATATTTGCGCGCTGGGTACGCAGCGTGCTGGGGTGAATTACAAAAAGGGCAGTTCCCCAGAATTAGAAAATCCACACAGCAAGCCGCCCAATAAAAGCGGCGGCCCGACGCCTAAAATAATCGCAGCGTGCTGGGACGATCAGCAGGACGACGGGCGTGGCGCGGTCGTCGTCGTCTTCGTATCGCGTCGCTATAGTCGCTACTGCTTCGGCGCTTCCGCGCTATCGCTGCTGCTGCTCGTCTGCTGTTCTGGCGCGGATCAGGTGCCAACGACGGTGATTGTGATCCTGCCTGATGCCGATGGGCTTTGTATTACCGCCGTCGGTGCGGGACGGGCCCAGTGTTGCCGCGGCGGCATATAAGGATTACTCGGTGCGAAAGTAGCAGGCCCTCGCAGCTTGCGCACGCCCCGCCGTCGCGCACACCCTCACATCATTACTCACATCGCTAGCTCCGTCATCGCGGAGCTTTGCCCACTGTGCACGGCACGCCCGAGCGCGCCCATCCGCCGTTAGCCTCGACATAGCGTCGCATCACGTCGGGAGGTTTCTCCGCCGCTGCTGTATCGTCACAGCGTTCGGCCAGAAACCAAGCCCCTCCCCCTCCCCCCACCGACTAGACCAATTACCTCTGCGCCCGCCTCCGCCTCGGCCATCCCACCCCAACCAGCCAGCGAACTGGTCGCAAGCCTGGCACCAGGCTCGGCCGATGGCGGCTGTGGCTCGCTGCCCCTCCTGACTGTGCTGCGGCAGAGCCAAGCTGCGGTGTTCTTTAGCGCCAGCCAGTGACAGCTACATAGGGCAGGTGCGTGCTCCTGTTCACCTCCAGCCCGGCCGTCAACATCAACAGCCAACAACTCAGTTGGTGGTGCTGCTGCTAGAGAGCTGCTGCAAGAATGTGCCGTCTCTGCCCTGGTGCGTTTGGTTGTGGGGGTGAATTGTCTGGGCGGCTGATGAGTGGATGGTTCCCTGCCGTCACCGTGTAGGTTGGGGTGGGGGGCTGGTGATGGCATCGAGCGGCGATGAGGCCTCAGGCTCGGAGCACGCCCTGCGGCAGCTGGCAACCAACCACCTGTCGCTGGGGCAATTTGAGCTGGGGCTGGCGCTCCTGCGTCGCCTGGGCGCGGGTGGGGAGGCGCTGCTGCGTGCCCTGGGCGCTGAGGGCCCGCCGGCGGGGTGGCTGCCCTCGCCGGGCGCGCCATCCAGCGCCCACATGCGCTGGATGGCAGCCGCTGCCGCCGCGGATATAGAGGGCGGCGCACCAGGGGCGGCGAGGGTGGCAGAGCTGGCGCTGCTGCTAGAGCTGGTGGGGCGGCCGGACGCCAGCGAGGCGGGCCCCACGCCGCCGGACGTGGAGAGCCGGCTGGGGACGCCGCTGGGTTGCAGCCCCTGGCTGGAGCGGGGGGAGCCCGGGGAGAACGAGGCAAGTGATTTGCGCGTGCTGCTGGCACGCCTGCTCTGGGCGCCATTGGCGAGCATTGGCGAAGGTCAACTGCCGCGGCCACCGCCACCGCCACTGCCAGTGCGCTGGGCAGAGGCAACACGATCCAACGCGGACGGATGGGAGCTGGTGGCAGCGCCCCGTGGGCAGACAAACGCACTAGCGGTGGACCTCAGTGCGCTGGGTGAGGCAGCAGACGCTCTTCGGCGGCTCGCAGAGCGGCAGCCGGCACTGGTGGCGGCGTTGGTTGGCGCTGCGGGGGAGCTGGCGGACAAGGCGGGCGGCGAGTGGAGCCAGCGCACGGCTGCGCTAGCCGCGGCAACGGAGGACGGGCATCTGGCGCTGCTGGGCCGCTGGCTGGACCGGCGCGACGGGGGGGAGGGGTTGGAAGGGGCGCCCGCGCTGCACTGCAGTGCGTGCTTCCGTCTTGCGCACCTCACTGGCGCGGGCGGCACGCCTCGCGACCGCTATGGCGCGCTCTTCCGCCGCCTGCTTCGGGTGCACCCTCCCCAGCCCACCTTTAGACCCTGTCTCCCCTTCCTCCCTCCCCGCTCGTCCAACCTCCTCTAGAGCGGCGATAACTAAAATGGAGGAAAGGATGAACGGAACACATTAATGCATTTTGCTGAACAGCGACGAGTTCATCCATCGATTTTCTGGGGCGCACCAGGACTGGGCAGGACCCTTTGCCACATGCGTCCATCCTTCAGGGGAGGGGGGGGGGGGGGCACCAATCAGCGCCCCTCTCCGCTATGTATGCCTGATCGCGCCTGTCTGGCTGGCCTGGCTTGCAGGGGCAGACGGCGCGCGCACGCATGCAGGCGCTGCAGGCTGCGCTGGCGATTGGCAGCTCGGAGCTGGCGGGACTGATGGAGAAGTGCCTGCGCGAGGAGGAGGCGCAGCAGGAGCTGGAGGTGCCAGCTGCCATGGTCGCGTGCCTCCGGCACTGGGAGGGTAGCATGTCGCCCGGCGCTACGCCCCCGGTGCCACCGCCGCTTCTGAGCTTCGCCCGGGCACGGGGCATCCATGTGCTGCAGGTGCCCCCCCCAACCACCCTTCCCGCCTTTGCATGCGGTCTGACGTCCTTCTTGGAGAGACGCACCGTCTCGTCATTGCTTAACAGTATCCCTGCCGCACTGGGGACTGACAGCCGGCTGCATTGCGTCCCTCGATGTTGCGGCTTGATAGGGTGCATTGACGTCAGCGCTGAGCTTCGTATCAGAGGGCGACGTAGGCAGCGCAGAGAAACTGCTGCAAAGCTTCCCGCCGCTCAGGCCGCTACTGCTGGCAATGAGCTGGGACGCGCCTGCAACGCCGGCCTGGGACGTTGGTACGCCTGGTGTTGCATTGGCTGCGCGCCACGCTGTGGCGCGGGCGCTGTGGCAGGAGGGCGTTGAGCCGAACAGCGAGGCACCGCCTGGATGCTGCGTCAGCGGTATGTGCCGCCAGATCGCATACCGCCTAGAGGTAGCGGACCTGGTGGAGGCGCATCTGCAGGTTATTCCTTGCCCCCTCACCCTAACCCACTAGTGTTCCATTTGAGAAACACTCCATCTAAATACAATCTTCTGAAAACCAGCGTCGATCTCCTCCTCATGCTCATCCTCATCCTCTCCTCATAACACTATAATGTGCACGTGTATGTGCGTGAGCAGGAAAATCCAGCGGCAGCGACAGGTCTGCCGTGTGCGGAAGGCACCCCGTCAGAGCAAGTCCCCCAGGCCGCTGCCGCCTTGGCTGTGCAACTGCTGGCGGAGCAGTCGCCCGCAAGCGTGCTCGGAGTATTTCTGCAGGGCGCCAGCCTGCAGACGCTGTTGGAGTACGCGGAGAAGCAGGTCCGGAGCACCCTAGCCGATTCATAGACGTCACCGCTGTGTGTGTGTGGGTGTGTGTGTGGCTGCCGATTCGCAATCTATGCCTCGAGATGCTGCAGTGCGACTACCGGCTATCACTGCTAAATGTGACCTCCGTGCACATGTCGGATCAATACTATATTTGATTTTGCTAGTAAAATGCTCGATTGTTCTCCTTACTCCCAGGCCTGTAACCCCCCCCCCCCACCCCCACCCCCCCCTTACCACCACCACTGTATACAGCTATTCGTGACAGTATATTGTCAGGCCTCGGCGTTTGAATAGAAGTTGAAAAAAGTAGCTTCACGGCTCTGACTGTGAGCGCAGCTGACATGACTGCCGGCGCCATGTGTACGCAGCCCACCGACAATGCGGAGGAGGCCGCCCGGCGCCAGCACGACCTCCGCCTTCTTCACACCTGCCTAGCGGTTGCCACGCTGGCGCAACTGCTGTCCCTCATGGCGCTCTTCGATCAGCTGGAGGACGGCAGGGCCGGTGAGAGCGCGCCGACGTTAGACGAGTTGCAGGTGAGCAGAGCCTGGTAGCTGGTCTATCGGTCGGGGGACCCTGCGCACACCATCCTAGATCTGAACTGCTGCGACCCTTCCATACTCCAACAGCTGGTCCTTCGTGCAAGACTGTCTGCGGCCGCTAAAGGCGCATCATATCGTTTTAGCGTTGCATCACCAAGACAAGCTCCGCATTCTGCGCGGCAGCCTGAGATCCCTAGATTGGCGCTCTGCAGGCCTGCGTGCTCGCGGAGCTGGCGGCGCTCCAGTCCCATCTAGGCTCAGTGGCAGACGGCAGTGCGTCGGGCTACTTCGCACGCTGTTGGCTACTGAGTGTCCTCCGCGCAGCGCTGCTCATGGATGGGCGCCCGGCAGGGTCGCCGTTGTCAGCCGCCGCGCAGTGCCGCCCTCCAGCAGGCGGCTCTGCTGCCTCGACGGATGCCCAGCGCGCTGCTGTGGATGAGGACGGAGGTCTCGCAGCGCACTGCGTGCGTGCGCTGCTGAGCTCGCTGGAGAGTCCCGCGGTGCCCAGCTGCCACGGCAACGTGCCCCTGGACGATGACGCGCGGCGGCTGGTGCAAGAGGTGAGTGGAGTTATGGGCGCGTTCCGCAGCTGCCCTCCCCGCGTGGCTCGTCCCCGGATGTGCATACGAGCAGCAGGTGCTACTCACCTGACATCATGGTGATCCTCCCCCTCCCCCATGTGCCCTCCCTGTTGGCACTACCCCTGCCAGGCGTCCGGGGCTCACGTGGCAGAAGCCACGAGGTTCAGCATTGAGGCCCAGTGGCGGCTTTCCCTGTTGCGGCGCATGTCGCCGCCAGGTGGGGCCGCCGCCTGGCGATGGGCGGATGCGCTGGCGCTGCTGCAGGCGTCGCCGCTCACGGTGCTCTACATGTGCAAGCAGGTTGTGACCCCCCCCCCCCCCCCCCAGCGCGCGCCCTACCCCGCCCCTTCTCCGCCCCCTCTGAAGGCCCCTGTCTATGTGTAAGGAGCTCCAGACGGAGAGATAGGGGGGGGGGGGGGGGGGAGCGGTACCTGCGCTGGTGCAGCCAGGTGCTGCCTGTCTATTGGCACAGCGACCTTGCTGATCTGTAAGCGGCCGCAGAGGAACGACTACGAGCTGGGCCGCGAGGCGGTGAAGCACTTTGATCTGCCGGAGAGCGAGTTCTCGGCGCTCAAGCTGGCCGAGTGGATGGACACAACCGTGGGCTCCCTTCCTCCCTTGCCCCCCCCCCCCCCCCCCTTTATCGACGTTGTGGTGGGATGACCCACCCCAGAAGGGTGATTACATTACAAGCGTACCCATGCAGCTCCTTCAGGAGGGGCTGTTGCCCATGGCCTGACTGACGCAGCAACCTGGCGGCGGGGCGCGGCGCAGGCTATCACTTCGCAGCTGGACCAGATGGTCAGCGGGCTCAGGCGGCAGGAGGCGGAGGCGGACGGCAGGAGCCCAAAGGTTGCCACGCTGGACTTCAGTTCGTTGACAGTGAAACTGCCCGAGGTGCTCCTCCCGCCTCCTTGCAAACCCCCTAGAACCCCCTACTACACAAGAAAACATTTTCGGTGATCCATTGGCATTCACTGATGTACGCGTTGTATGGCACTGCCGCTAGGAGCAAAAGGCGATGCTCTGCATTGACGTGGCGGTGGCGGTGGCCACCAGTCCGGCCACCAGCGAACGGCTGCTGCAGCATGCAAAGGAGCTGCTTGCCCGTGTTGATAGGTGGGCAACACCCCGCAGAGGGCTGCGAGCAAGGAGGGGTGGGGGTGGGGGTTGGGGTGGGGGGGGGGGCATGTGCTTGCTGGGAGAGAGGCTAGATGGGGAATGTTTGTCGCCTAGATACCGCAGGCCCACAAGGGCTCAAATTATGCTGTGCCACGTGGCTCGCATGTGGTGTTGGCAGCGGCCCGGAGGACGGCAGCGCTGCCGGGAGAGTGAGCCCCCAGATGCGCAAGGCCATGGCTTCCACGCTGGCGGCCGCGCAGGCGCTGGCGGGTGCCAGAGGGCGGCGGCGGGCGCTGAATGCAGAGGTAGCGGGCGTGGACGAGTGGCGCGCCGGCGAGGTGGAGGCCTCGGGCTCCATGTCACCCGGCGGCAGCCTGGGGCTTGGCCCCTGGGGCAAGCGCATGCGGGCGCTGCGGCTGCTAGCGGAGGCGCAGGCAAGCTGTTCCGGCCGCCTGGGCGCACCCTGCATGCTCTCAGTTCCCGCTCCGCGTCTGCATGCCCCTGCCGGATGACACAAGCAGCTGTGTGCCTCCAGGCTGGCATCCGATACGGGCGCCACCAGTTTCTGAGCGGCCTGCTGCACAATTTAGCCCATGCTCTTGCCGATGACGCGGGCAACTCCTCCTCCATCCACCTGCTGGAGGTTGGTTGCCCCTCTCCCTTTCCCATCCCATCCCGCCCTACTACCATCTTCCACGTAGTGTCGCCGCACACACCGTGCCCTCGCTTTGTTATTGCCCCTGACTTCTTAAAATGTTTTGAAATGAGGGGTTATTGATTGCCATGAAGGCGGCGCCACATGCGCATTGCAATGGCATGTACTCTCCGTACACCTGAGAGCACCGCGCCAGTTGATGCCTGGTTCTAACTGCATGTGGGCTGCTTTGCAGGCCTGTGGCTTCAGTGGCGGGCTTGGGGCCGGCAGTAGGGAGGGAAAGGCTGAGGGCATCTTCGCGTCCCCAAGCATGCAGGCATGTGCTGCATCCGACGTCATGCAGCCATGGCTCCCCAGCAGCACAGCACAGCACACCATACCACACCACATCATATCATATCATATCACATCACACCACACCACACCACACCACACCACACCACACCACACCACACCACACCACACCACATCATTTTCGTGCACATCAGCTGCTTGCGGCATCATTGGCGGCTGTTAACCTGTCCCACCTGGGATGCAGGTCTTGCAGGAGGCGTCCACCATGCCGGTGAACTACCTCGCATCCATGATCTCCTACCTCGCTCAGATTGGCGATGAGCTCTCCAGCCTCAATGATGACGGCGCTCCCACGGAGACGCACAACTACTTTGCCCTCATTTGGTTGACCCCCGGCCCCCTCTGTGCTCCCCTCCCGTTTCCTTTTATAAGATGTCTTTATACATATCAAGGGAACTCTCTGCCGTGGTGCCAAACCAGCCTCTCACGTTCTCGCACTGTCTGCATCAAACTGCCGGGTGCGCGATCTGCCTATCTGTTTTGTGCAGCCGGTGATGTGTGTACTCCCTGTTTGTGTGCGCGACCCTGGTCTCTCGCAGTGAAAGCCCAAAGGTGCTCTTGCCGCGCCTGGTCATCCAAGACGGCTGCGCGGAAGTGGCGGTGCGCGTGGCAACCCTGATGGGCACGGACGTGCTTCACGAGATCCTGCGCGCCTGCCTCAGCCCGGTCTACCCCCCGGACCAGCAGCCATCAACCAGCGTGAGTCCACTTGCCCTGCCCACTGCGGAAGCAGACACCTTAACCAGACAAACGACATGTCATGGGCGATGTTGTAATTTGGCGGGTGCGGTTGTGCTGCGATTGAGCTGCTGATGGACCGCCTGTCGCGCAGGCTCCGCCCTCTCCCGAGCAAGGTCGCGCCTCCCGGGGCATCTCCCCCGCGCTGTCCGGCTCGTCCACCCCCGCGCCTGGCGCCTTTGACCTCAGCCTCGCCGTGATGCGGCCCCTGGCCGTGCAGTCCACCATCCGCGCCGCCCTCGCCTCCGTCTTCTGGCTGCTGCAGAACCCGGGCCACCTAGTGCGTGCCGCAACTTCGCCGCCTCCTAGCGTGCCATCCCCTGCCATTGCCCCTCACTGCCTGCCCACTAACCGGCTCACTGTCTCGTACGTTGGGCCCTTGGCGTTTACAGTCGCGCCACGACGGTGACGAGCCGGGGGAGGGCGACGACATCGCGGCGTTCGCGCTGGAGGCGTCGGAGCTGCACCGCCCACTGCGCCGCTGGATCGCGCATCAGCTGCAAGACGCGCGGCGAAGCTCTGCTCCTCTGGCGCAGGAGCCCAACGACGAGACGCCGGGCGGTGCTGCTCCGGATGACTACTTTGCGCTGGTGCCGCCAGAGTGCCACGACCTGATGGAGGGCGGACACTACGCCGAGGCGCTGGCGGCGGTGGATGCCAGCGGCAGCTACGGGCCGCCGCCGGACGCGATGCTGGAAGACATCGTGCTAGGCCTGCTCTTCGGGGCGCGCGTGCCCTCACCGCGCCCCTCCCCCGCCCGTCCAGGCTTCGGCAGCTTCACCACCTCACGTGGCGACGTCAGCCGAGACGACGCAGCGCTGTCCTGGCAGTGTGTCATGCGCACTGCGGACAAGGCCCGCACGGCCGCGCTCATCTGGCGCTTCATGTTGCACTGGGAGCTTCAGGTGCGTGCGCAACTGGGAAACATGTTCACCTCGTACGTCTGCAGGGCCTGGCGGGGAAATGGTTTCGCTCCATTCTGGTGGAGTGCCGCCAAGCACTCTCTGGTCTGCCATCTTATCCGCCAACTACATGCATATGCCAGGACAGCATTGCCATCCTTGGCCCGCAATGGCCCTCTCGCTGCCCTCCCCATCCGCAAACTGTTGCGACGATTATAGTGGGCACGATGCAGGGTGATTGACGCCGCCATACGCCGCCTTGCCCACACGGCGCTCCTGATTGACGGAAGCGGATTCCTTGAAAATGTTTGTGGTCGCGATGCGCAGGAGGCCCTGGATGCCGCCCTTTTGTGCGCCGCAGGGCTGCGCGCGCAAGGCAACCCCGGGGGGGCGGCGGGCACGGTGTCCCCCCCCCCCCTCCCCCCCCACCCCCCCTCTCAGCACTGTCACCACTCTGCTTGGTTCAGCCTCTGCCTGGGTCGCTTGTCGGAAAGCCCAGAACAGCCTGCATGGATACCTTGCGGTAATGGTTATTGTATCTGACTCCGATGTGCCCGCGCAGTCCAAAATGGAGGCGCTGGCGAGACAGCTGCAACTGTACTCCCGCATCCTGGCCACTGACGTGGGCGCCGAGTTCGCCTCATGGCAGACGCTGCACACCTCGTTCCAGGACAAGCGCGGCCAGGTTACCCCCGTCACCAGCCCCCGTCACCTCCTTTGCTGGACGCAGCTCTGGCCACTCCTTCCCATATGGTTGGCGCTACGCCACCGCTTCAATAGCCCATTGTTTTGACCTCGTTTTGAGGCGCTGCCTCGCAGGCTGCGACATGCCTGGCACCAATGCCACATCATAACAAAGACCTAGAGGACGCCCCGCTTTCGATGTTGTCGTTCACCATCTGCCCTGGCCGTGGACTGTGTGGCTGATGTGAGACTGGCCGCGGCGTGATCCGCCCTGGGGCAGGTGATACGGCGGCTGGTGGCCTCTGGTGCCCCGCAGCTGGCAGTGGACATGGTGGAGCACGTCTCGGACGCCGCAGATCCGCTCACGCCCGCAGTGGCGTACCAGGCGCACGCGGCGCTGGTGGAGGCGCTGCTGGGCAAGAGCGGCCGCCACATGGCGGCGCTGAAGCACCTTGCCAGCTTGCGCCCCGAGGACATGTTTGAGGCGGCGTTGCGGGTGCTGCGCTCGCGGGTGCCGCTGCCGCAGGCCAACCTGCTGCTGCAGTTCCTTACGCAGGTGAGCGCTGCCGCAGTGATCCCACCCTCCCTCTGCGCCCGACCTCCCATTGCCTCTCCTTGATGTCCCGCAGCTGTCTCTTTGCCTCCCTTCTCCGCCGCGATTAGTATTTATAGCTCGTGCTGTTGCGCTGCATGACTGTCTGCGGGGCACCTGACCGCCCATCCATACCTGCGGCTGCGCAGCCCACGCGCCTGGCGTCCTTCAGCTCCACGGCGCGCGTCGAAGTGGAGCGCATCAGGCGCGGCGCGGCGGCGCTGCAGCTGCTGCAGGCGGAGCCCGGCCTGGCGAACTGGGCCTCCCAGCTGCATCACCTGCTGCCCTACCCGGAACTCCTGCTGGAGGCGCTGATCATGTCCCAGCAGGTGTCCCTACCGCGACGACAACCCTTGAACTCGCAATGTTTGCCCTATCGCCATCGAACCCACAGCGCCTGCGCCCCAATGTACATCACAAGTACAGCCATAGGTGTAAGGCGGGTTGTTTCTTGCTATCATATTCATAATTGCAATCACGTCCGTTAGATTCCCGGTGTCTGCATTGTGTCCAACCGTTGCGCTTCCACTACACCTACATTTATCAGTATATCTCCCTCTCCCCCTCTCTTGGTCACCGGGATCCTCAGGCCGGAGCTGAGCTGTGTGAGTGGGTGGGTGCAGGTGAATGCGGCCAAGGCGGTGCTGCAGCGCATCCCAGAGCTGCACGACGACGAGGTGGTGGCCAAGTACGCAGAGCTAGCAGTGGCCATCGAGGTTCCGGACCTCAGCGTGGAGGCCGCCCCCGCTGCTCCCCGGCGCGGCAGCACCGGCAATGCCAGCAGCGCACTGCGTAGCGGGGACGTCGTCAGCCGGCGCTACGCCGTCAACGTGCTGTCCGGCAACCGCGAGTACGACAACCAGCTGCGCGCCGGCCACGTCTTCCGCGCCGCGCCCTGCCCGGCGCTGTTCGCCTCTGTGGTCGATCTTGCCTCCAGCGCGGCGGCGGCGGCAGGAATGTGCGCCGCCATTGCGGAACGCCTGCTGGTGCGCCTGTTCAGTGAGGACAGCCCTGCTTCTAATGCCGGCGAGTGGTGCGCCGCGCTCATAAGTGCGCCCCCCGCTCTCCTGCTTCCTTTCCGTCTCCATCCTCTGCTCCCCCCCCCCCCCCCCTCCCCCCCTCTCCATTTCTCCTCACTTCACTCACCTCTGACATGCCTAGCCGCTTTTGCTGATCGCCATGCCCCTCGTGCGCTTGTTCAGGCGGCAAGTTGTGGGCTGTCGCGGTGGGACTGCAGGCGGCGGACGTGGCGGGAGCTATCCTGGCAACAGCACAGGAAAAGCTGCAGACGGCATCGCCGGAAGAGGGCGCCGCCAACGGGCTGGTCGGGAAGGTGGAGGAGATACAGCGGCAGGTGGAGCTGCTGCAGACGCTGCTGGGCCAGGGCGCGGGCTGCGTGCTGGAGGAGCTGGGCAGCCCGGCGCGGTCGGAGGCGCTGTTGGGCCGGCTGGTGGCTGCGGAGCGGTACGGTCTCGCGGTGTACGCCGCCAAGCGGCTGCGCTTCTCTGTGCCCACGTACTGGGAAACCTGGGGCTTTGCACTCCTGCGGGTACGAGCCCCCCCCCCCCCCCCCCCCCTCTCTCAAATCCTCAATCCCACCCGCCGTACGGTCCCGCTTATCACGACTCCACCACCGAGATCGCCACCAGTCACACCCGTACGTTCGCCCAGTCACACGCTAATCCTCCATGTCTAACGATGCCCTGGCGTGGTTTGTTTCCGTGGCAGTAGGCTGCTCCCCGCCAGCCTGTAGTGGCATTGACACCGGTGCCCAAGTCCATATACAAAAGCTGATTGCGGCTCTGGTTGCTCCGTGCTGCTTTTGTGGCAGAGTAATCAGCTCCGGCAACTTGCAAAAGACGTGGTTAATTTCTGCCCCCATCCTCCTGTGCGCGGCACGGCCATCGACGCCATTGCGGCACCATTCCTCACGCCGCGGCTTGCCTGCGCTCAGGTGGGAGAGTATCAGGAAGCGGAGAACAAGTTCCAGAACGCGCTGCGTCAGCTTCTTGGCAGTCACGCGGCTGCGGCGGAGGACCGCCCGCTGTCGGCTGCCGGCGGGCAGGGCGCCGGGCAGCGGCAGGCGGAGGCGCGCGATCTGGTGCTGCGGGTGGTGCACGAGGTGGAGCACGGCGCGCCCGCGGACATCGCTGCTGTCCGGGCTCACGTGCAGGCCATGCTCAACTCCGCCATGGTGCGCGGCCAGCCTGCTGCCCCCTCTCCCCCCCCCTGCTCCCCATCTCTCGCACCACCATCCAACCATTGATTGCTGCATTCACTGTCACTTCGCAATCATGGCCACATTATTCATGCAGCGCAATTTTAGTTTCGACTACGACAGCTAGATTTAATCTGCAGCATTTCATGCTTGGCGTGGCAATAAGAAAATTGCACGTCTGCCATGTTCGGGCGCCTACCAGTCAATCCACCCCTCTCGCCCCCCCACCCACAACCCCACCCGCCCCCGACGCTGCCGGTCGACCAAGAGTTTCCCCCATTGCCACTGACACCCGGCTCTTGCTCGCTGTCCCACCCCGCGTTCCACCCTCCGCCCCCCCCCCCCCCCCCCCACCCCGCCCCCGCCCAGGCGGATGACGACAAGCCGCTGGATGAGGCCAGCTTCCTCACCATCCTCAAGCTGCCCACGCAGGCAGCAGCGCCTCGCAGCGCCCCCGGGGCGCGCAGCCCAGGTGCTGCTCTCTCCGCCTTGGCAATCCCAACACAGACCGCCCTCTCCCTCTCCCTCTGCTGCCCCACGACCACCCATCCCTCCGCACTGGATTAGGGGCAGGACTCCCAGCGCATCGCCCTGACTCACACAAGCGACACACCCCCCCCCCCCCGGACAGACCCATGGGCAGCGGGCGCCAAGCTGAGCATGGCGGCGGTGCTGCTCACCCGGCACGCGCCCGACGAGCTCCTCCCTTTCCTCTTCCGCCATGGCCGGCTGGCCGCCGCCTGCGAGCACGTGGTGGCCTCCCCCCCATACTGCCAGGTGAACCGCAATCTCCGCCCCCCCCTGTGTTGCGTTTGCGCCGCCTGTGCGTGCGCAGGCCGGGGCCGCACAGCCAACCTGCAATCCTGGCGAGCTGACACAAGGCCCGTTGCCGCTCTACCAGGAGAGACTGCCAGCCTCCATCCAGTCCACGGGCCAATCCAAGCTGCACCAGCTCTGCCAGCTCAGCGTGGACTACGTCCAGGTCGGCCCCACCGTTACCTTGCACTTTTTCTGGGGGTGGGGGGAGGGGGGGGGGGGCACGAGGGTGACGGGTGGCAGGTGACCTAATTGGGGGACGGCACCCGCCAGCGCGCTAGCAGCCCTCTCCGCGCACTCTCCGTGTGTCTTTAAGCCCCCCCCCCCCCCCCCCCCGCTCTGCTGCGCGTTGCATGCAGGTGCCCGAGATGGTGGAGGCACTTTCAGGCGCCGGCGAGCGTGGGGCAGCGGCGCTGGCGCATGCGGCGGCGTGGATGGAGGCGCACCGCCACCCGCACCACCTGTGCAGCTGCCAGCTGGCGCTGGGGCGCCCCCTGGCGGCCGGCATGACGGCGTGCCTCCTGTTCGGCATGGCCACCACCCTGGACCAGGCATGCTGCCCCCGATCACTCGCCCACCGGATTCCGCTCCCCGTGTTTCCCACCTCGAGCTGCCGCCCACAGAGACTGTAGGGACACCCGGCTGTAACGGCCGCTGCCCGGTGTTCCTCAGAGATGCTGTTGTCGTCATCGAAATGCGCTTGGTTACAGATTCCGCCTTACATCTGCATGGCGACGCGTCAACCTCACACAGTCACCCCAACACGAATCCGTATATCCCGACCGGACCCGCCCACGGTGCTTGCCAGGTCGAAATGACGAGCAACATGAGTCCTGCTGGGTTACGCCGCCCGGCTTTGACGCCGCGTTACCAATGACCGAATCCCAGCACCCCCAGCATTCAACACCCCGTTGCCGTTGCGAGCTCCGCTGCATTTATTCCTTTTTTCCCATATTTTCTTCGAATACGCGGAATGACGTGTTGTAGTGGCGGGATATCAAGCTTCGGTATGCATCGGCAGCGTGGCTTTAATTATGCTGCGGATGGGTTGATGTCCGGGCGCCAATTCCAGAGGCCAGCGGCTACCCGTTCCCCTGACAGTGTAGCTCCTGGCTACCCGTTCCCCCTGCCCGGGCCCGGAACCGACAGGGGCTGCAGCATCTGGAGCACGCGACGGGCCACTTCAAGGAGGCCCTAGGGCAGCAGGAACAGGGCGCCGCCGCCGCTAGGTGCCTCCCCATCCTCACTCTGGAGGGGATGGCCCATGTGCCCTTGCCGAGTCATGTCCTCCTGGCTCACCCGTGAGCGGCCATTTGGGGGGGGGGGGAGGACACGCAGACGCTCACTCCGGCTGCCCCCTCCTTCCATCTTCGCGCAGGGCTGCTCGTCAGCGGGGGGGCGAGGAGGCGGTGCCCTCCCATGCTCATCCCCATCCCCATCCACACGTCCACAGCCACGGCCGCATAGACCCCGCGACCGCCAGTCAGTCGGACGTGGCGCGACAGCTGGTGCTGACGGGGCTGCAGATTGACGTGGTCAACGCGTTCAAGGAGCAGGAGCTGCAGGTGCGGCGGCGGCGGCGGCGGCAGATTGGCTTGCAGGGCGCGCGCAGTCGGGGAGGTCCCCCCCCCCCCCCCCCCCTCGGGCCCTGAGCTGAACCCCCGCTCCCCCTGCTTCTGTGCTGCCAGGCGCAGGTGGGGCGCTTCTGGACCGGCGAGCCGGTTGGGGAGGTGCAGCGGACGCCACGAGAGGTCCGCCTGCCCGGACAACCCGTTTCCCCTGCGTCCCCATGATCACCCTGTCTGTAGCAGCCCCCCCCCCCCCCCCCCCCCCCTCTTTTCTCCCCTCTGCAACCCCCGACCATGTCACCGTTCTGTTGGACAGAAGGTGTATGCTGTCTCCCATGATTCCTTGGCTCGGCAACCCCAACCCCGCGACTGTGCTTCCCCGGGGAAGGGGGGAGGCTTGCGACGCTTGCGCATGTCATGGCCTCATGGATGGGGAGATTGGTTTGCCGCCAGGCACGCGATAGTTGGATAGGCCTGCTGCCGGCGCCCCTGCAGCACCGGGGCGTTGCAGGCGGCTGTTGATCAGAGAGGGGGGGGCCCTCCATCACGGAGGGGGAGGGTCAGGTCAAAGCTGAATGGGCTGAGGACGCCCATGCTGACCAACCACTCCTCCCCTCGTCCTCCCAAACTGCTTCGGTGCCGCTGGTGCGCGCAGATCAACCTGTTCTTGGTACCGGGCGAGCGGATGGTGCTGCCGGAGGGTCAGCGGCTAGAGGAGGAGGCATCGGCCGCGCTGCGCAGGGAGGTGAGCCTCCCCCCCCCCCCCCCCCCCCGGGGACAACAAAGGGAGAGAATGAGAAACACAGGAAACCGAACCGGGACCCGCATGCGCCCGTCTGCTCCTGCCTCCTGTTGCGCACGCGGCTGTTGCGCCATTCACGCCCTGGCACCCCGCGCTGAGCGCGCCGCCCTGGCGCTGCTGCCCCCGATGACGCGCAGCGCGTGGCGGAGGCGCTGCTGGAGATCGACTTCAGCCTGGCGTTCCGGCTGATGCATGACCTGCGGCTGCCCTTCGAGAAGGTCCCCCCCCCCCTCCCCTCCCTCTCTCGCCCGGCGCCGCATGCCGCAAGGACAGCTAGGGTTGCCGCCACATGCCAGGGTTTTCGAGGAGGCTGAGGTCGGAGCTGCCCTGCCCTGCCCTGCCCTGCCCTGCCCACCGCCGCCCGCCTGCCCGCCCGCCCGCACATCCACAGGTGTACAGCAAGGTGGCCAACCGGTTGGCACGAGAGCACCAGCACGACTGGCTGCGCCAGCTGCTGAGCAACCTGCGCACCACCATCAGCGAGCGCGCGGAGAGCGAGGTGACGCCCGCCCCTCGCCGCCCCCAGGAGAACCCGCCCGTGCCCGGCAAGGAGCGGTCGCAGATGAACCAGCCTCGCCGCGCCCGGGGATCGCCGCTGTTCCCAGGATGTATCGCTGTATGCATCACAATCTTGAGAGGTGGCAGCCTAGCAGCACGTCATCGCCAAATCCATAAGAGTTTCAATCAAGCTGCTGTGGGTTTCACGGTGATGCGGTGTCGCGGCGCCCTTCGCGGAGGGAGGGTATAGCCTGTAGTACAGATGCTGCATTCCAACTTACGCCCTGATGCTGGCAGTGAGTAACCAACCGGGTTGGAAGCATCATCACTGGCCTTCAATTAGCGTTGCGGAATGCTTTGGCGATTTGCATGTTGACTATAACGGAGCGTCGCCTACCCAGGGGTTTCCGTGTAAACTGGATCGCTGCTTAAACGGCCGTCGTAGCGATTCTGCAAGCATCAGGGTTTCACTGGTGCCGGTCCTGTCCCGGGGGCGGGAAAACACTTGTGCGTGTTTCCCGGCTGGCAGTTGACAGGTACCTGTAGTTGTTATGTTGCATGACACCACCCGGGGGGGGGGGGGGGGGGGTGTCTCAGCCGCGCTCCGCAATGACTGGCCTGCCGCCTGCCGTGTGGGCCGGTGGCAGCTGCGGGTGGCTCATTGCTGGCGGGTGTCTGCGACTGTGCGCAGGTGGTGATGGCCGCCGTGGCGGGCTACGCGTCGGTGGGCTGCGTGCGCGAGGGGGAGCGGCTGGTCAAGCGGCTGCCCACCACCGGCGCCAAGGTGCCCCCCCCCCCCTTTGGGAGACAACAACCAACAACAGCCCCTAACCGTGACCAACTACCACCGCGATGTCGTTGGGATTGACACACGCGGTGCTGCGCCTCCGCGCAGGTGGCCGGGCTGCTGCGGCTGAGACTGCTGCAGAAGGCGTTCCAGATGGCGCGTAGCGAGCCCGGCAACCGCGCCGCGATGAGCATGGTCCTGGAGGAGGCCAAGGCGCAGGAGGACCTCGGCATGGTCGCCAGCGCGGCGGCGGCACTGGGCAGCCATCGATAGAGGATGAAAGGGGGTGCCGAGGCCGCGCGTCGATCTGCTGCTTCAAGCCGAGTCGGCGGAAACCGCGCGCGGTCCGTGGCCTGGGCTTGCCCGCCATGGTTGGGATCGCGCCGGATTCGGATGGTTGGGGAGTAGCGATTGCTGCCATGAGTCGTGCTGCGCATCTTTTCTACGATGTAAATGAGTTGCGCGGTGATGCGGGGGGAGAGGGGAGGCTGGTTTCTTTCGTTTAAAATAGGATGCCATGGATGATGTGCTTGCAGAGCTTGGGGTCAAAAAATAGCTCAGGGAGAGTGGCCGCTGCTGGGATATGTGAGGGATTTGGAGTTTGGTCGCATGCCCCGAGAGACTCGCTGCATTCCGCCGCGGCAGCGGGTATGTTGGATGACAGTAATGACAGCATCACACTCGGTACACACCCCTCCACGCGCTTCTATTGCGAGATGTTGCCGCCGCATGTGGAAAATTGGAGCCGGGCCCCGGGGGCAATACTTCAGGGAGGGCTGTCTTGCCGGGGCGGAGGCGTGCGGCGGCCCGGCCTAGGGCTCGTTGGGGTCGTCCCGCGTAAAGACAAAGAGGTCCCCCTGCCGATGACAGGTGTCAGGAGCAAGTCAGCCCGGCGGGTGTCACAGCGCGATGGTGCCACGCCGTGAGATGGCGGACGTTGCCATGCGAGGAACACATGCAACATGCACTGGACTCGTTTTATTGTGAAGTGCACTGCACAAATATGTGTGTGTTTCTGTACCAGCATGCACTGCTGTGTCCATCAGTGCGTACATTCTATGTTGTGTCATCAAATGGCTTAGCAGGGGCCGCTACAGGGGAAAGCATGCACGGTCACGTAAAAGCAATAAAGGACTTGGGTGAAGAAGGGAGGGGGGGGGGGGGGGGGGGGGGGGGGCGCACGTTGCTGTTGCGCGAAATGCGGGTGTCGGCGTCGAGGTAGGAGGTGTCTAGCCACGCCTCGCTGGAGGCGCCCATCGCCTGCGCCTCCCACTCCATGGCGGCGCGCCCAGGCGACTGGGGCGGCCTCTTCATCTGGCAGCGCCCACGGCGGCAGCGGGCAGTGCATTACATGATGCCCAACGTGCTGTTGCAGCTGCGAGGGGGAGCCGTCGATGGGGATCCTCCCTGGCAGGCTGAGACATGTGGGCAGCTCACCTTGAAAGGGCCCACCCGGAACTGTTCCGGCTTGACCGCGGCCCGGCTCTCGGACTTGGCGTTGAGGCTGCTGGAGGTGCTGTTGGTCCACTTGAGGAAGGGCAGCGGCTCGTAATTGACCTCATTGAGCACCTGCTGGGCCGCGGCGGGCAGTGCGGGAACGAGCGCATGCGGGGGGAGGAACATGTGTAAATGGTACTCAACGGCGTAAAAGACGGATGCCCAATGAAGCGGACAAGGTAGCATGGACGCGCGCGACAGCAGCGCGACTGGTAGCGCATTGGGCCGCGGAGGGGTGGACGGGGGGTGCCTTGAGGTTGAAGATGTCGACGGTCTGGTAGATGGGGCCTGAGGGGCGCATGAGGCCGCCGCCCAGCGTTCCCCGGCATGTGGTGTACTGCAGCTCCCACCGCCCGTTGAGTAGCGGCGAGCGCAGCGGTGCCGGCGTGGGATTGGCCGCCTCCAGGGAGCGTGCCAGCTGCTCGATCTTGGTCGAGTCGCGCTGCTCCAGCCACATGGACAGGGCGCGCGTTCACACGTTTCAGGCAGGGCGGCATCAGCTGGGTCAGCGGCAGCGGAATGTATCTGCATGCGTATGCGTCTGTGTGCATTGCCCCGCACGGCATGTACAGTTCCTGCATTTGATACGCCGTTGCAGCTTTGTGTTTGTGGGCGAGGACAGGTGGGAAGGGGGCGTGTTCAGCAGTACACATGATGGAGATTAGGACATGCACAACGTGCAAAGCTGCAATGCCATCATGCCATAATAGCATGCGCATGTGTGCAATGCCTCCGGGCTATAATGGTGCATTTGCGGTTCACATGCTCGACAGCCCACAGAATCCCTGCGTTTCCCAGTAGTCGGAGATTTACCATGTACGAGTGGACATCCTCATGTTACCATTCCCCCTCCGGATAGGAAATGTACACATACGCGGTCGTGGGGATGGAGGCGGCAGGCAGAGGGGGTTGCGCGGGGGAGACGGGGGGGGGGGGGGGGGGGGGGGGGGGCGTGGGGTTGCACACCTCTGATACGCGCAGCCCACGGTTTTTGCCGGCAATGGCAACCAGCAGCGCGCTCTTGAGCTCGCCGGGCCCGAGCGGTTTCCCGCCCGTGTTGAACTGCACCACTGGCTTGTACTGATAGTTCACCTGATGGGCAGCGTTTGGCAGTGAGTAGACTGTGCGTGCAGGCAGGGGAAAGGAGGAGGGGCAGCTTGTAGCCCCACTGGCCGGCTGATTTGGGGATGGCTGAGCACGAGGAGGAGGATGTGCACCCGATATCAGGGCGGCAGTGCGCCCACCTGGACCTGGCTGTTTGTGATGCTGGCGCCCAGGCGGCTGGTGGCCTCCGCCAGCCCCGCCAGCGGCCCAAACGGCCCAGCAGTCTCCGCCACCTTGCCGCTGGCCGCTGCCGCTAGCCGGCGGCCCGGGTCCCCTGCCCCGCCACCAGCTGGCACCACCTCCACCGAGCTGCTGCTGGCGGTTCGCACCACCGTGGCCGCCCCCTCTCCAGCCGCCACCGCCCCCTCACCAGCCTCGCCCTCCGCGGCCGTCTCCCAGCCGCTCTCTGCGGCTGCCTCCAATGCCTCTGCTGCCACTTGGCCAGCCTCAGCCGGCAGCCCCGCGCTCACGCCGCGCAGCACCGCGCCAGCCACCTTCCCGGCGTCTGGCCCCGACTGCCCTGGAGCTGGTGACTCCTGGGCTATGGTCGCTGCCGGTGCATCGGTAGAGGGCGCTGAGCAGACAGGCAGTCGGCAGCAGTCAGCCACAGACGCCATGCCATGCCGTGCCATGCCCTTCTTGTACACGATGATACCATACGTGATATATATATATATGATATGTCATGGTATGGTGTTGTACGGCATGTTATAGCAGGGCATAACATGGCATGACTTGATAGGATATACCACGCCATGACACAGCATGACATGATGCAGCATGCCATGCCACACAGACCCAGGGACGCGGCGGCAGGCACAAAAGAGTTCTTGTATTTACTTATTTATTTTAGGCAACATGCGGGCGGGGTCCTAGGTACAGCCCGGTGGAGAGGTGAGGGAATCTTTAGGGAAGAGCTTGCCTGGTCGCTTGCCGGCAAGCACTCCGGACAACGCGCTCAGCAGGCCGCCATCCGTGCCGGCGCCACTGACCTCAAATGCTGCCAGGTGCTCGTCGCCCAAGATGACGACCTGTTGTTCCGTTGTGAGGCGCATGAGCATGCTGGTACCGCGGATTACTGCGCAGAAGGGGCAGGGAGGCGTCACGTGTGCGCACCTGGCCATCGTAAAGCCTGGTCTCCACGCCGCGCCGCAGCTGGCGGCCGTTGACGCGCGTGCCGTTGGTCGAGCCGAGGTCCGTCACGTACAGCCGGCCTTTGGACACCGTCAGCGCTGCGCGGGATTGAGTAGATGGCGCTCAGCCCATGCCTGCCCAGCGATTACGCGGGGTACTCTCTAGGCACGTGGGCCGCTTACCTGCGTGGGATGCGCTCAAGGACGCCACGTCCAGCTCCAGGTCTGCTTTGCCTCCGCCCCTGCCAGTGCGCCACGTCCAGGTGAGAAATGGATAGTTGGGGGTGTAAATGGAGAATTGGGAAGCAGGAGACTGCGAGGGTGTGTGTGTTGGGAGGGGAAGGGGGGGGGGGGGGGGGGGGGGGGGGGGACCACGCACTTGCGGCCGACCACGGTCCGGCCATCCTCGCTTGACGTTAGGCGTATAGCGGGCGCATGCGAGCACACCCCCTGCCCAAGCGCTTGCAGATGGGATGAAGTGCCGTCCCCGACGGGTACGAGCTCGAAATGCGCGTCACTGGGGTCGGAACGTACTGCGGCCGGTGTGGGGGGGCGCCGCACCGTTGCGCGCTGCCCCGCCGAGCGGCGGTGTCGCGGCGGTGAAAAGTTCACCGAAGTCTGCGGCTGCCGGCGCGGGCTGACAACAGCCGTCAGCGGGGCGCAGAGCAGGCGGTGGGTGGCAATTCCTCTCCGTGTCGCGACGGCCAGACCTGGGGACTGCCATGGCGCTTGCCGAGAGGTTCGTGGGCAAGTCATGGTTGGCTGGTGGTGGGCGCGCGGCGACGGATGCAGGAGACGCAACAATGGTATCCCGATGGCTCCCCGGCAGCAGCAATGGATGCTGGCGACTAGAGAGGCTGGTACCTGTAGCCATGAAGATAATGATTACAGCAGTCGTAAATTGGTAGCGACTAATCATGTATCGACACTGGCCGACTGGCCGACTATTTATTCGAGGTATTTATGATTATTTTATATTTACCCAAGGAGGCACTGTTTGCCAAGAATGTCAGCTCGCTTACATTGGAGGCTAAGACGAGAACCACAGGCTTGGCCTGGGTGTCTCCTAGCGCAAAAAGATGGTTGAGGGTGGGTGGGTGCGCGAGCCGGTTGAGGCGAGCGCAAAGCAGAGAGTGCCTGTGCCCGAGGGTGGATCCCTCAGGTCGTAGTGCTGGTGCGGGCCGGCAGGCCTTAGTCCGTGCGCCGACCTCGGGGGTCGTGCGCAGTACAACATAGCTAATGTACTGTAAACCTCTAGATGACTACATCTGACCATTTACCCAAGGAGGCACTGTTTGCCAGAGACGAAAGCCAAAGGCTAGCACAGGAAGCTTAGGCCGGCGGCCGGACGGGGACGAGCCAACCGAAGAACCTCCAGGCCCCAGGAGTCGGGCGCATGGTCGGGTCGATGTACTTCCCGGTGACCACCTCGCTGTTCTTCGACCAGTCGCCCATGTGCTTGATGGCCGGCAAAGGGACGCCGACGCAGCTGGCTGCGGAAGCGGCACCCTTGCGTAAACTGTGCGATGTCCACTTGAAACCGGTGGGAGGTCGGGCGCCTGCCGCCAGGTAGGCTTCCCGCAACCACTCGGTAAGAGTGGCTGAAACCGACCAAGTGGCGGAAGACTCCAGCGGGGAGATGCTCCAGAACTTGGGCGGCGGGCTGGCGCCGTAGAAACGGCGGCAGTAGGCGTCGCGACTGACGGTGTACCAGTCCAACAGGTCAGCGAAGTCCGGAACGGCGGCGATGGGCAGAGTTATCAGGGGCTTCGCGGAAACCCTCGTACGCTGGTCGCCTTTCTGTTTGCGGACGTACAGTAGAATGCTTCCGGACGGCCGGTCGACCACTAAATCACCGGTCTCGCAGCTAATGCCGGACTCCGCTCGGCACAGGAAGACGTACGCCGTAATCGTCGCGAGCGCGGCTCTGTAAGCGCGGATGTCCGCAATATTAGCGGGTTCCCACGCCAATGTCTGCCGAAATCCAATCGCGGTGTTCAGGATGTCAGCCGCCACGGGCGCAGGTAGGGCGACGCGGACGTCTTCCGCCGCAAGACGCTCTTGCTGGATAGCCAGGCCGCGGCGCGCGTCGGCTACCATTTCGCCGAGGGCGACAGGCTGGCGCTGATGGTCGCGGAAGTACTTGTTGATGGACGAGTAATACTGTTGAAGGGACTCCGCGCCGACGGTACCTTGCAAGCCTAGCCAGGCAGTGTAGCGGACGATTGTGCTGGTAGTAGCCTGCAGCGGGCGTAAGCCTTCCTGCTCGCAGAAAGTAGCGAAAGAGCGCATGCCGCTGTCGTAGTTGTGGTAGGTGCCGGCCGCCAGCGAACCTGTAAGCAAACCGAGCGCCGCTTGACCAACGTCGTCGGTCCCCAACAAAGACCGGAGCTCGGCCGCCATTGATGCCGACCAGGGCGCCTCCGAGCCGGCGCGCGCCGCAAGCCGGTAGCGCGCGCGTCGAGTGTGGGACAGGCGGCCCGGGTATTGCACACCGTACTGCACACCGTACTGCACACCGTACTGCACACCGTACTGCAGCGACGGCTGTACGGTCATAGCCCGGCCTAGCGACCCCCGGCGGAGGTGCAGCCATGCCGGCGTGGCAGCCGAAAAGCCACGACGCTCCAGCCGGGCAGTCCGACCCCCGCGCGCGTTCCCCGCCGCCCAGGAAAGAAGAGGTCGCGGGTAGGCGGGTAGACAATCGTCTCGGTGGCGAGGTCCTGCAGCAGCTGGTACCAACGCCGTCCTGGCCAGTGCGGTGCGATGACCGTGGCGGCCGCGCCCGACTGGCGCAGTTTGTCCGCCAAATCGTCTAATAAACCCCACGGAGGATTGCAATAATTGCGCTCCCTGCGCCAGAACTCGTCCGGCAAATGGAGCGAATCCACCGCTTCGCAATGCGGGTCGCGCCAGCGGGAATTGTACCGCGGAAGTTGCGTATTTTCCATTGACGCAAATCTGTCGACGGTGTGCGGACCCCACAAGCGCTGCAGGTACGCGAATATCCGCGGATTGAGCTGCCAGTCGGAGTCGTCCAGCTCCCTGCTGAGTCGGTCCGCCCAAACGTTGGCTGCCGACTGGATGTATCGGGGCCTGATGGAGATGTCGTGGATATCCAGGAGGTGCCACAGCTTGCGGAGCTCCTCCATCATGACGGGCGACCGAGAGGTAAGGTTGGTCAGCGCTGCCACTACGGCCGTGTTGTCCTCGTGCAGTAAGACGCGCCGTCCTCGGAGCTGGGGCAGGAACGATTCGACCGCGTGACGTACCGCGCGAAGCTCCTTCCATGTGATGTGACGCGAGCGGTCGTCCTCGTACCAGAAGCCGCGCGCCTGGTAAGCGCTGTTGTTGTTGAGCACAGCCCCCCATCCGTACGAGCTGGAGTCCGCGTGCAGATACGCGGTCTCCACAGGCTTGTACATAGAGCGACCGTTGTGCTGCGCAGGTACCTGGGTCCACCACTCTAGGTCGCGGCGCAGCCGGTTTGTCATCTTGACGCGCCCGCCCCAGCCCTGCCGGGTGGCGAGGACGCAGTGCAGCTCCCGCAAAAAGAAACGGGCCGGCGTAACTGCCAAGTACAGGAACTGCGCCTTGCCCGCAAAGGACGCCAGCTGCCGAGCTGGGAGCCAGCGCTTGTTGGAGGCTGCGCGGCCAAGGAGCGAACGGGCGGCCTTGGCTAGAGCGATGAGCTTCTCCTCGGGGGCGCGGAACTCGCCGCGCTTCAGGTCGATGATCAGGCCCAGGTGAGGGCCGACCTGGGTGGGCTCCCAGACTCCCTTGTTGGGGTTGCGCAGTAGGCCCAGGCGGTCCAGCAAGGTGCTTAACCGGACGCGTAGCTCCAGGGCTGCCTCGCGGGAGTCCGCGAGGAAAAGGAAGTCGTCCATATAGGGTAGGAGCCGCTCGCCCCGCCAGCGAGTGTTGCGCAGGAAACGGCGAGTAGGCTTGGACGGGGCCGTGGGAGGCAACGCTGGGTCGCGCTGCTTCAGGGGCGTCCGCAGGTAGTCCGTAAAGGCCGCCGTCAATTTGCAGAAGTAGTACGACGAGCCTGTCCAACCCATCGGTAGGCAAGCAAGTCGCCACAGCTCTCCTCGGTAGTTCACGGTAAAGAAGTCGCGGTCCTCCTCCCGAATCCCAAGGGCGTAGTAGCCGTCGGCCAGGTCCATCGACACGAACCAATCTCCCGCGCGCGCCAGGTGCCGCAGGTGCTTGAGCGTTTCGTAGGACATCGTGAAAGTCTTGCACCACTTGTTGAGCTCCCGTAGGTCGATGATGAGGCGCCATTTGTTGGTGCCGGGTTTGGGGACTAGAAACATTCTGGATACCCACTTGTTGCAGTGTCCTCGCTCCCACGCGCCAATCGCCTCGAAGCGGGGCAGTTCTGTAGCCATGAAATCCAGTTGTGCCTGAGTGGCGTCGCGCATGGAGACGCCGTGGTTGTAGGGGCGAGGGCGTCGCCCGTTCTTGAAGCGTATCCGGACCCCTTGGCGGATCCAACTCAAGACTTGTCCGCTCGCGCCGATGCTTTCCCAGTCTCGCCATCTTCTCCGCACGCGGTGTCGCATGTAGAGGGAGGTAGGCGTACAGGAGTCGGCGCGGCGGGCCACACCGTCACTTGGTGACCTTCGCCTTGGCCTTGTCGGACGCTGCGGCTGTCGCTGCGGCCTTCCGTGCCGCAGCGGCTTGCTCGCGTTGCTTGCGCCTCTCGGCGGACTCCATGGGGGCGGGCTTGTCGGGGGTAGCCTTGGCGAACGCGGCCGCGGCACGGGCCTTGCCCGCTGCGGAAAGGCTGATCTCGAGGGTCTTGTCGTCGAACGCTCGGCGGAGTTGGTCGAGTTGCCCGGACACGGCGATGCGCCGTGGGGTGCAGAACTTTGCGTGGGCGAGCTCGGCGAAAACACGGTCCGCCTCTGTAGCCGTTGGTCCATTCTTGGCGAGCTGGAGGTAGCCCAACCGGGAACGGGTGGCCTCCTCCGTCGCCAGGTGGGTGCGGTAGCAGGCGCGGAGCTCGGCAAGGGCCGCAGCCTTGTCTGCCGGCGTAGCAGACTCGGTCGAAAGCGACTCCAGAGCGCAGCGCATCGCCTCGTTGGCGCAGCTACTGAAGAAGGCATAGCAGCCTAGGTGCAGGTATTCGTCGTACGCTGCCTGACTCCGCTTATCCGCGAGGGCGCGGGCGGTGTCGTCGGTCAGGGTCCACAAGCGGGGCTCGTCGACGTCGCGCGGGGGGCGCTCCAGACCGGGGGGGATGACTCGGCCGTAGTAGGCAAAGTCGACGTACTCGAGCTCGTTGTCGGGTGCGTCTAGCTCAGCAGGAAGGGGCTCTCGCGCTCCTTGCTCACCACCCTCGGGCGCAGGCGTGCCCGCGGGGTTGGCTGGCTGGGTACCTTCGGGAGGAAGCGGGTCAGTGGGGGGGGCGAGTCGAGCGAGCAAGGCAGCCGTAGCAGCCTCAAACTGCCCGGCCAGCCGCTTCTCCAGGGCTTCCGCTTGGGCCGTCAGGCGTTTCTCCAATTCCGCGACAGATGCCGCCGTGGCGCCGCCCGGGGCGTCGTCCGCTAAGGCGTCTTCCGGTACAGGGCGAGGGGGCATCCTGCTGTCGCGGGGTGGGGAAGGTGTAGCGTCTCGGGAGGCAGAGGCTCGGGTCCGAGTCGGTATAGAGTAAGCTGACACTCTGCTCGACTGCTAGAGTCGAGACTGCTTGCGCGAGCCGGTTGAGGCGAGCGCAAAGCAGAGAGTGCCTGTGCCCGAGGGTGGATCCCTCAGGTCGTAGTGCTGGTGCGGGCCGGCAGGCCTTAGTCCGTGCGCCGACCTCGGGGGTCGTGCGCAGTACAACATAGCTAATGTACTGTAAACCTCTAGATGACTACATCTGACCAAATAAATCAGAAAGGGGCGAAAATCATGTATACTACCTGGGTATACTACCGCCGGTATCTCTGACATGATTTTACATCGTATATTAATACATGGTTATATTACATGAGCTAGCAGCGGAAGGCGATATCAGGAAATCACAAAAAGGACAATCAGAAAGGTCCTCATACATTATTATATCAACGTGAGCATCAATTAGTATGGGGGAGGGGGGGCGTCTACAGCTGTAAGGATTATGAGTCTTAAATGTCGGTTTGTATTGTAACTTACAATTACTCGAAACCCTATCGGCCCTCACTAATATTTCTGCTGGTCACCAGGAGCATACATCTACATATTTAATTTCAAAACAACAGATTGCAATCAGTAATTTATCATACTTGTTGATGATGAAATACTCATCAGAATTAAGATTTTTATCTTTGTCTGCACACCTAGCAACCAGCATTGCCATCAGACGTGCTGTCGCACACTCAGTCTTTTAAGTTCCTCTGGACCTGAGGCTACCATCAGGGGTGCTGAATAACCCCAGTTTATATTTGTGCATTTACCTGGCAGTGGTGTGTGGTTGACCCAGCGAGGCAAACGCACTTCGCCTCTGAGTGGCAACTGCTTCTTAAACTGCATATGCGTACAGGCAGCCCCCTTTGCCATGTGGCCTCCCTCGTCTATTTCCAACCACCGCCTCCTAAATTCCGCGCAGCCGCTTATTGCATGTGGCTAGGAGATGATCATCGCACCAAGGCTGACGCCATGGAAACATTGCCCGGCGCCACTGGGCTGTCTATGTTGGCGCCTCTGTAATCCACGCACCACGTGGCAGCTACTAGCATGGCGTACATGATCAGCAAGCTAGTGCCCTTCAGCCAGTCTGAGCGGCCGCCCTGGAGTACTTGTGAAACCAGCAGCACTGCACCAACCAGCGCCGCTGACTCCAACGTGGAGAAGCCCAGAGTAGCAGGCTGGCCGGCCGCCCAGCCATAGAGCACCGTGTAGGGTGCGACAAAGAGCAGGATCTGCAGCGCTGAGCCCAGGCAGATGCCGAGAGAGACGGGCAAATCCCCTCGGTACGCAAACACCACAGCGCAGGTGTTCTCTGCCAAGTTGCCCGCAAGGGGAACAATCACCACGGCCATAAAGCTGAGCGGGAGGCCTAGAGCGTCTGCCGCAGTGCTGGTCGTTGCAACCAGGATGCTGCTGAGGACTGTAATCACGAGGGTCAGCACCGCCAGCCAGAGCAGGCCAGCAAGCAGCCCGATTGTAGGTACTGGTACACTTAAGCTGTGATCCTGCGGCTGAGCCTCATGTGGCCTCTCTGCGTCCTCTTTGCCAGGAGCGGGCTCAAATAGGTGCCGGTCACGGGTGAGCTGGTACCCGAGGAAGGAAAGGTACAGCAGGATGAGGAGGATGCTGTTGACACGGGAGAGAGTAAGCAACGTCTGTGGCTTGATATTTGCTGCACCTGGCGAGCTCACAATCGAGAGCAACGCAATTGCCAGGGACCCGGCAAGCAGCTGCGTCATGCTCACAGCGGCGCCATGGTCCGAGAAGCGCTGTTCCCTAAAGCGAGCGCCACCTGCAGTTAAGGACATGCCGAGCACAAGAAACAGGCTGCCCAACACAGAGCCGAGCAGAAACATGCGCGCCAGGCTGTCATTGCCGCTACTCACAGCGAGCGACACGCAGAGAGTCTCTGTCAGATTATTGAAGGTGGCATTCAGCAGGCCGCCAAGGGACTTGGTCGTGCCCAGGACGATCTGCTCTGTGATGAAGCACAACCGGTCTGCCAGTGGCATAAGGCCCAAGAGGCAAAAGGCAAAAGTTGCGCCATCATTCCAACGTAAGATCCGCGCCAGAATGCCCAGGATGGCAAACGGAAGGAGCAAGTTGAGGTACGTCCCCAGCACCATGATCTAAAGGGACGGCACATATCAATGGTTCAGCAAGCTCAGTCAGGCGTCCATCCTCTATGAGTGTCGGTCTTGATCAAGCGCAATCCAAACACTGCGGTTGTATTTTCGTAAATCTGGCGATTCTGTGGGAAAATCCCTCGATGATTTCCCCTACCTTTATATGATGTTTTACAGCTGCTCCGATGGGTTTACGCTGAGCTCCCCCATTTTTTTGGCCAGGCTCGTGCTGTTTTGCAGTCTCTGAGGTGCTCGCCTGCGCGGTCTGCCCACCGTGCTGCTCGACGCTCCCAAAAGAAGTACCAGGCCTGCAATCCACAGCCGCGGCGTAAGCTCCGGTCAAACCTGCGAGACGTATCCGTGGAACTGACCGGAATAATGGTGGGCCCACCGTGCTGTCTCCACATCTCCGGCCGCCTGCGTGGCCATAGAGCCCGACTCCGCGCCGTTTTCTTGAAAGTTGATAACAATTCGTGGCTTAGTTGTTACTTGATTTCCGGGACTACTTCCCGAGCGGCGAACTGCCGCACCGCGGGGTCCCCGCGCGAATACGGATACGTGCCCGAGCCGACGACACGGTAAGACCAGGCGTCGCTCCTCACTGCTCAGCCGACAGCCAGTGGCGCTCGAGGGGATCTGTGCACGACTGGTTGCAGCGGGGGGGGGGCAGCGGCATATTTCCCTGTTGCAACTCCGACTCTGCCTCGGACAGACGACCGCTCCGCGCGAGGCGGCCGCAGCAAGCGCTGCACCAGCGCGCAGATCGTGGCGGGTAGTCGATACTGATATGATTACTGTATCGACGATACCGCGACTACCGCCGTACTGGTACCTGTAGCCCATAGCCCATCGATCAGGGTTTCAAGCGGCGGTCGAAAAAGCATCGGCCAGTCGGCAGCCGCAGAGCATGCTGCGAGCAGCAGCTTACGGCGGCGGTATGCAGCGCGCGGCTCATCAGAAGGCAGAACGAAGCAAAATAACCTACGAGTACAGAAACGACATTACCGTACGAGTACCTGATAGTCGCTACTACGTCCTCGCAGTGTAACCCCTGGTCCGAGCTAGAGCGACCCAGCGACAATGTATTGCGTATCCAACCTTGATCGAGGGTAATGCACTACTCCGGGCCATGTCGCAGAGAACACACCACAGCACCCACGAATGGGGGTCAAGGACAGCGTTCGGGGGCTCCCCGGGAAGCTATGTGTCCTAGCAGCTGCTGTGGGGTTGGATATATCGGCAAGTCTTAACTTCTCGCTCGCGATTGCCTAAGGCGATGTCGGGTTCCCGGGCGACGAGAGGAAATAGCCGGGCATGTCGCGGGTGCGGGGGCGCCTCGGGGCACCATCGGGGGCGCATCCCAACGTGATCTCTAAAATAACCTCGTGGGCAACCCTTAAAACGGATTAGGACCTCTGTCAACTGTTTTCACGAACGGCGCTGTCTTGGCTCGGTGAGACGATCGTGGCCACCCCCCCCCCCCCCCCCACCCTCCCCTTCCTAAGCGCCTGGTGCAGCGCAGAGGTGCTGCGCTTGCTGAGCAGGGCCATCGGCCGATACTCCGGGCGACCATGCGCACGAATGCACGACGCAGCAGGCGACGATGTGTTCCAACCGAGAATATAATTACGAGTATCGCGCGGGTGGTGTTTACAGTGGAACGTACTCAGATATGCACTCGATTGCGCGTAATTTATTATTGGCTATCGGACGAAAACGTATTCTATTCCAGCTGCGCCGTGCTAAATACAGGAAAAATTGCACGCAAAACAGCAGCAGGTAATCCTTACAATAATTCTGACTTTATTATTAGCATTGCAAGTTGAGTCTGGTTATGCCAGAAAGGTCGTGCAGGCTGTTTTGCACAGTCAAGAGCCGAAATTGGAAGAGAGGTTGGTTTTATTAGTGAAAGCGTGGAGGGAAAACGGGGCCAAGGGGGGGGGGGGGGGGGGGGGGGGGGGGGCTGAGGGAGGGGGCTGTGTGTATCACCGCGAAACTTATAGACGGCGGGCTCAGCTGTTGCGGCTGCTACTTTTATGTCTATTCGTGATGCACACGAACGGGCGCAACGACGGGTGAACTAGTCGCCCGTGCCACTTAGCACCAGTTGTACTATAGCCGAAAACCAAGGGGTTAGGATAGGTAAGGAGAAAACCCATAAACTAGTTTAGATCATTTCAAGACGAGTCTGGTTTTGTCGCTGTGGATAAGAGCGAATGAAGAGCGCGGCAGATTGACAAAGCAGAGTAGCGCTAGGTCACGAAGGGGGCACCGGAAGGGTCACTTTCCACGGTAGCTTGTTGAACTTGGAAGTGACGGTAGGGCGCGATGTGGCCGAAGAAGAACTACGCGCCATGTGAATGGGGGGACGTTGGGGTTCGATGCAGTCCAGATCGACTTCGGAGTTGGTTGCCCACACGCCCTGGTGGCGGATGTGGGACAGCGGGACTCGGATGGAATTCGCAGCAGAAGTTGCATCCTTGCGAAAATTGTGATAAGAGGTCCAGGAAGTGCCGGCAAAGGGGCAACGCTGACGAGCCAAATGGCCATAGAGAGCAAGTCTTTCATTGTGGCGGCGGTCCACGACTTGGAATGATCGCTCGGGGTAATCGCCCAGAAGTTGGTATTGGCCAAGGCAACATGGACTGGGCGTTGTCGATTAAGTGGTGCAAGAGACGGGCGACATAGGGGTGCTCCGTCACGGGAAGGAGCAGTACGTACGCGTCGGTCGTTGGGGCTGCGCCGGCCGGCACGCCCCTTATTCTCGCGGTACACCTGCAAGGTGATGTTATAGGAGTCGACATGGTATGTGAGTCGTGCAAATGTACTCCTCATGTGTCGGCACACGACGGTCATCATGCTTAAGGTCGTCGTTCGTTTGGTCGGCATGCAGAGGGAAAAGCCTGGACACCCGGCTGACCAGTCGAGCATCCTCATAACCATGCTCTACTCTCTGCCGTAGCTATGGCACGGACCGCGAGGTAGTCGTCCTCGTCTCTCACGGATTTTGCTCCGACACGGCCGCTTTGGGCTGGCTCTAGCAAGTTGGGGCGTGCTGCGGCTCACCCGCGGCATGCTGTCGGCCGTCCCGCGGCGCGCTGTCCGGTTCCAAAGCGATGTGGCTGACCCGTCTCCCTCTACACCACGTCCACGAGCCGTCAGTTGGGCCAACGACGACGAGAGCTCGAGCAGCAATGTAGACTGGGCATGCATGATGTCCGCTTGAAGCGAGTCGAGCGTCGGCTCGGCGACGGGTTCTTGTTCATATGGCATGGTGACGCAGCACCGACGGACATGCGGATGATAATTATACACACAGATGGTAAGCCAAGACGGTTTGGTCTTGAAACAACACGTGACTACCTTGCCCGCAACATGTTATTACAAGACAATTAATTAATCGCTGTGTGCAACACAACGAAACTGGAAGGTGGCAAGGCAGCTCAGCTGTTGCGGATGCTTTTATGTCCACTCGTGTTGCACACGAACGGGCGCAACGATATGGGTGAACTAGTAACCGCACGTGCCATTTAGAAGCACTTGTAGCCGGAAAAGCGGTTAGGGGGGGGGGAACCCTATAAACAAGTCCAGGGTAGAACATGGTCAAACTTGGCTTTATTTGCAAAACATGGTGCAATATGGCAAATTGCAAAACATGGCCTTCCCGACTTTGCCACTCGTCATGAACAATTGCAAAACATGGTGCAACCGGCCCGTGCCCCATCCGCAACTGGGGACCCCACTCCTAGATTTGCCAAGCAGTGCACGCATCCCGCCCCGCAACTGCAACGACGCGCGGGCGGTAGTGCGGGTCGTCGGTGCACCCACCCACAAGTGCTGCCGCCAACCGATGCTTGATGTGCGTGCTTTTCGCCGCGGGCGAGCAGGAGCGGCGATATGAGACAACAGGCGCCCCTTCGTGCGCGTGCCGTATCGGCATGGCGGCTTATAATCGCGCCCCATCGCCAATCCGCCGCATCACTCGCATGTGCGGCGGCTCCTATGGGCGTGCGTGTTGGTTCAGCCTGATGGGTCCTGGCTCGCCTTGTTGTCGGTTGTCACGCATATTGGCGGCGCGTAGGTTGGTTGGTACCCCCGTCGTCGCCCCGACAGATGATGCGAAGACGGAGCTAACTAGTTTACATGTACGGGCATCGCCGCCGGTTGTCTAAACTGTGTTGTTTAGCTATTTGCCACATCCCGATTTGCACCATGTTTTGCGATTACACCATGTTTTGCAATCTGTCACCGCCTGGGATTGCACCATGTTTCGCAGAAGTCGGGTTTGACTTGTTGTGCTAATTAAGTCAAAAGTGTACCCCGTTTTGCATTTTTCCTGAAATATGCTATGAGTTTATCACTATTACGCAGGCACTTGTCTGTCCGCTCGGTAGGGCGGAGGTCTCCTCCCACCGAGGAGGTTTGGTGCCGAATCGGTTCAATCCCGGCTCTGTCATTTAGGGCAATATTGACCGGGCTGGCCCATGTCCCGGGCTTACCTTGATACATTAGCCCTTCGAGGTTCGAATGAGAAAACGGACTAATGGCTATGCCATACCTGCGACTGCAGTCGTAGGCGCACGAGGTAAGCGGTCAAGTGTTGGGGCGGCTTCTGCCGATGACCCGGGGGCCGGGGCTAACTCTACTTTTACTCTTACTTTTTAATCTGCCAAAAATAGCTTATCCTACGGATGATATGTTATTACATCCGGGCTTTAACAACTGCGCACTACAAACAGAACTAACAATAATTTTGAAAGGTTGCCCGCAAAATAGAGACATAAGCATGTAACCAAGGTCGAGCAGGAGGCCAAGGAGCCAAGAACCAATCAAGGAGAAGCGGAGGGAACCACGAAGTCGCCAAGCTGTTAGGAACCAAAGGACCACCGCCCCGGGGTAGGCTATCAGCCGCGGCGAGGACGCTTGCAGCCAATGACCCGGGTCATAGCAACACATGCCGACGCAAGCGACGCGACGCAGGCGCAGGAGCACCATCACGTGCCGCGCGCGCGGCCGCGACCATAGCAACTATAGCGACAATGGATGACTGGCCGGTTCTTCTTTACACAACATAATAACATAATCACGGCCGCGCAACAACGATTAAATGTTATTGTATGTGTGAGTAGCCTAACTAATAATACTACAACAAACAAATGCTACATATCCATACAAACGCTATATAAAATCGCTATCGAACTACGGGCATATAGCGACTAAACGCGATATATCCGTAGGGACTACCGCAGTGGGGCAACTCGAGTACTCATACGTCGCGGCATGAATTGTTCCCCTACCTCTTGGGTTGAGCGGAGGAAAAGGAGAGCCGCGTCCGAAATCGCCTGGAATACGAGAGAATTAATACCGGTCGCAATACGGTTTTATCACGGATTTCTAGGCGTCCGTCCTCCGTCCTCCGTCCGTCCTCGTGTGCTGCGTCTTCGTGAATGAACCGTCATACGTTCGATCTGTGTTCGTTTGATTTCTAGGCACTCCTACCACAGTCCGTAAAATTCCTGCGACTAAGACGAATCTATCGTGAATTATACCGGAAACATACTGCAAAAATCACGAATGTCCGTCCTTCGTCCTCCTGTGCTGCGTCTTCGCGTATGAACCGTCATACGTTCGATCTGTGCTCGTTTGATTTCTAGGCATACCTCCGAAGACGGCGAGATTCTGAATGGATGCGCGTGTATTCTAGCCCAGGCACGTCATGTATTCGTCTGAAACGCCAAAATAACGCGGTACCGCAGCGCGTTTTTACTGCTGAATCGGCAAGCGAGACTCGCCCTCTATATTTATACAGCGACTATATACACGGTGGTCGGAGGATATGCTGCAACATGATGGTGTAAAAAGGGATCGCCGCGGTGCGGGGGCAGTCCGCCGACCCGGGGCCCGGCGTCCGTCGACGGACGGGCGACGGTCGAACGGCGGCGTCCGGCGTCCGGTGCCGGTACAGGCGGCGGGCGTGGCGATTCGCGCCGTGCCCGCCCCGTAGACCTGACGACCGGCCCGACCTGCGCGGCCTCGTGCGGGATGCGGGCCGCCCGTAGGCGGCTTGTACTGTATTGCTGATCTTGCAGTGCTGCCTTTTTTTTTTTTTGGGTAATACCACTTTTAGCGGTGGGTTGTGTACCGGCCTTTTTGTAATGCACACCAGTGGTCGGCGGCCCGCTTTTACGCGGCTTGCAGATTTAATCTGTGTTACAAAATAATACGTCTCTGTTGAAAAACAATAAATTACTGACGAAAAAAAATAAATTACTGGCGAAAAAAAAATACTGAGAAATCTAACTCTAACGCTAATAAAAGCATTATTACCCGGAAACAACAGTAGTACAAGATCAACAGTCCAAGCCGGCTAAAAGCGGCCCGCATCCCGCACCACGCTCAACCCAAGAGGTAGGGGCACCTCCACAAATCCCCGGCGCGAAGCGCCGCTTAGTAAGGATATGTACCACACAAATCCCCATATGTGGGTACCCAGTGCCTGGGGCATTTTGCGCGGTATCCTTACATGAATGATGTACGACGTAGTTATTATACGGGGTAGCAACACTGCAAGAATGCGCCGGCCTGCAGGACTGCTCGCGCGTACCGGCGTCATTGCCGCCAGCACCCCCCCCCCCCCCCCCGAGCCGTGCTCGCTGGGTAATTGGGTGTTTACTCTCTCTATCCGGATCGCAGCGTTCTTTTCTTCCCAAGGCAGTGTCGCCCGGAGAAGACGCGCTGACCCAATACGACGCCGCTTGTTGGGAGCTCAATATACCATCCACCGCCGCTTGTGCCCGCACCTAGTCGCAAGTGTATCTAGACTGCAGCATATCCACTCCATATCTTGAGTTGCAATCAGTCTACACGCAAGGGCTTGCCACAGAAATCCACTCCACAACACGCGTGGCTCTTTTTGAGGCTTTAGGCGGCTCAATGCGCGGAGTTGCAGTCTCTGCATGCGGCGCGGCGCAACCGAGTATGCTCCGGCCAAACACCTGTAGGATTACGCTGGCCCCGAGGATGACCGGGGGAGGGCGCCATCGAAGATCCCCGCTGCTCATCATCAGCACCGCCACTGCCCCCGCCGCGGACTCCTCGTGTCCGCTTTCTGCTGAACAAGACAGGGGGGTGCAAGCGAAAATCGCCGATCAGGCGACGCTGAAGAGGCAGAGTCTAGCCAATCGTGTCGCTGATGCTCTTGCTGACAAGGCTCTGTTGGTGCTGGCAGCGAATAAAATGGCTGACAAACTCCCAGGCACGATATAACCACCCTGCACATATTGCCGACACTCCTACTTGGCGAAGTCATCAACGCACAAATGTTAACACGCACGGGGTTAACACTGCCGAATCCATGACCATTGCTGTATGCTGCATCGTGCAGGGGTTGAGGTGCCGTTCAACCCGTCTTATACAGAGGTAGTCGATGTGACAAGGGAGGTCGTCAAGGGCAGGTCCCCTCGAGAGCAGCAGCAGTTTGTGTCGGAGGCGCTCCTGGGCCTGTTTCCCTCCTATGCCCGCGCCGTTCTCCGCACAGTCTGGCCATGCGCACAGTGGTCCGCCGAACTTGACGCGCAGATTACCCAGGTATACCGCATCATATCATTATTGTGCACTGTGTGGGATGTTATCATGATTTACGATAGTGTACACGCATTCATTTTCATGGCAGTGCCTTGTGGTTCTGATATGGAAAATTTACTGACCCGTGCACCAATGAAGGCGGGTTTCAAGTGGCTGGTTGGGCATATGGAAATTCAGGCAGCAGAGGTTGAGTTTGATGGCGAAAAACAAGTGTGGAACAGCCAGGTCAAGATCGTGAAGTGCAAATACCTGGAGACCAGTGGTTGCGTCGGCATGTGCACAAACTTGTGCAAGGTGTGTGTTCCGCTGCCTGATGGTTGTCCCACACAATGCAAGCCAAGGCATGCCGACGTGTGAAACATGGCGCCTCACGCACAAGAGTTCATCGGAGCGCCCTCCGCCTGCCGTCCTCGCAGGTCCCGACGCAGGACTTCTTTGCCGAGGTGTTTGACATGCCCATGACCATGGAACCCAATTTTGAGGACTTGAGCTGCACATGCACTTTTGGGCGCCGGCCTCTCTCTGCTGAAAAGGACCCGTGCTATAGCCAGCCATGCTTCAAAACCTGCAGCATGCCCCGGCAGGAGCATAGTCAACCAAGCAGTGCACCATACGAGTATAGACCATTGCATGGTATATAGCCAAACGCACTCATAACTCCTAGAAGGTTTGGTAAGCAACGCCTGCTGTGGAGCTGATAGATGAGAACCCGTCCAGGCAGTGTCCTGTGCATCCAGTGCGTTGTGCCCACCGGCTGCAGCCAGAGGCAGTGGCTGGAATGTGAGAGCATTCTCAGCATTTGGCATAATACAATCACGCAGAGTGCCTTATGATTACTTTTACAGAATCGTGAGGGACTTTGCGTTTGGCTATGGATGATATGTGACGAGTGTCACATATCAGATAACAGTCTGCCGCTCTGTGAGGTACCAAGCGCACCTACCAAGCACCCACTCACTGCATCAGTTGCTGACATGAGCTTGCCCCTATGCAAGAAATTCGCCGTGCATCCGTGTTGTGTCACATGCGTGAAAGTGATGCCTCCGTACAAGACCGACAACCACAGCCCTCTGCGTTTCCCAGCGTGTAGGAGCAGTGAATGAGCACGTTTGTGGCATGTGATGGTAACACAGAATGGCAGCAAATCCATAATAGCAGACATGTTCCTTGTCCATGGAAATGCTCTGAATGGAAACCCACATTATGCGCTAGCTACTATCTCGTGGCCAGAACCATGCGATGCCAACGCCTGCACAGACAACCACAAATGTCCTCTTTAAGCTTTAACCTGCCGCTCGGGTTCATCAATGCAACCTGCAGGCAAGGAATCGGCCGTCTGGTGGGTGGCAATGCCAAGGTGGGGGGAAATCCGGACCTGCAAGTGCAACCAGAGATCCGATCCAGTCCCCTGCAATCATCAGCATGAGAGTCAGCCGCGCTTGCAGTGCTTGCCCAGAACTAAATTCATCTGGAGGCAAGTTGCGCCGGGGGAAGGGGGGGGTGGTGGTGGTGGGGGGGGGGGGGGGGGGGGGGGGGGGGGGCTGCACACCTGCATCCAACTTCATTCCATCTAGCAGCCACCCCCATAGGTAGCAGAGGAGGATAAACACGCCTCCATACACCTGCAACAAGGAAGACAGTGCTCAACGATCGCAGTATCGCGCCACGACATATGTACTGTCCGCACAATGGAAAGGGGTGACAACACAACGCGGCCGCGGTGAGATCCGATGTCAACAGAACTACAGCAATGTAGACTTACAGCATAGATCCGCCCGAAGTTGTCAACCGGTTGCCAGGTAGGGATGAAGCCGTAGAGCACCAGTATACACCCGCCCAAGACCGCCCACCTGAATGTAGGTGACGGCACGAGCAACTTTTAATATAATTTAGCTTTTGCAACTCTGCCGATGCTGTGACAAGCAGGCTGGCGCCCAAGCCATCCTCCAGTTTCAGATATCTGAGCCTGTTCTGCCATCCTTGTCGTGCGAGGAGGTGCTGCGCACCACCAGGGCCTCCCCTCCCGCATTGTCTGCCACACCAACCAGCCACCGCCGATCTCCGCCAGCGCCGCAGCAAGGAACAGCAGCAGTGAAACTGCTATCATGCCCGCTGTCCAGCGCGCCCCACTTCCATCGTCACCAGGAGCCGCCCCGTCATGTTCACTGTCAAGGGACAGAGTGATGCCATTCGGGGCACTGGGCCCTGCGCACGCACGTCAGTTGTAGGCAATCAGTCCTGTCAATCATCGCCCTCACTGTGGCATCAGGCCTGCAGCGCCGAGCTCACCTTCCGCTTGTGTCATCCTGCGGCCTTGAACTACCCACCTTTCAAGACAGAGGGAGGTCAGTGCGCTAAGGGGCTGCAGCACAGACTAGCGACAGGTAGTGGAGCGCAGCCATCCACTGACTGGAGCACAGTGCCTGTTGCCTGTGCCACAATCCGCACGCTCGGCCTCGTTCCAGCCACCGCGTATCCGAAAGAGTCGCCGGAGGTAAAACCTTGAGAAGTATGGTTGCTTACAGCTGCGAGCCTGGGCTGAGCAGAGCGCCCCACTCCGGCGCCGTGATGAAGTGGGCACGCAAACGATGGGACAGGCCGCTGTCAATCGGGCGTCGTGAAAAGGCCACAGAAGCAGTAGAAATACAAAATAATAAAATTGTCGTCTTGCCGTACTGACGACGAACTCCGAACAGAGCCTGCGCAGTCGTCGCCCCGCCGCCCGCCCGCTCCCCCCCCCCCCCCCCCCCCCCCCCTCCCAACACACACACACACACACACACACCTCGCGCCCAACTACAGTACTACGACGTCGGCGACGATCGTTGCTACCACAGAGTACTGTGTAGCGGGCCGACGACGGCGTTCTTGCGCGGGCATAACTACTGCGATGGCATATCTGAGAGTCGTTTATTGGGGGGCGGAGTCAGACTAATCCTTGCGGGTGCTACGGGTAGAGGGCGGCGTTGAGCAGATGAGGGCTCGCTCGCTCTGCTGCCCGGCGGGAGCAGGATGGTACCGTACGGTTACCCTAACGCGGTTAACCTAAGTAGGCTGTTAACGAATAAATGCAGCATATTTGGTCAATACAGGTAGTAGGGCTTGGTACCGCCCCACAACATAGTTAAGGCTGCAGCATGAAACCCGAGAACCCGGACCGTTCCCAGGTTCGGTTCGGTTTGGACTTTGGAGTACGTGTTGCGAAGCCGACCGGTCTACTTGCCCATAAGTAGCATCCCTTCACTGTGGCAAGTGCGCCTTCGCAATCCACCCACCCTTGCGGCTGGGCTCGCTCGCGCGTCAACACCATCGACGATATGCCGCTTGTTTGGCGTGTAAAGTTGTCAACTTACGGATTCTCGGTGCAAAAGTGCTACTTGAGACACCCTTCACATAGGTAGCAAGTGACACAACTGCATGGCTTCACGGCTGAGGATGTATGGGATATGGAAAAACGGTTGGAGTCGTATAATTGCGAAATCGTGTGACGTGCGGCAAACCGCACGTTCAATCGAATAAACGCACGCATTTACGTAATGACAACGATGTTGTTGGCTGCAACTATGATCGCACACATGTCCACAAGACGACCTCCCGGCATCCAACCTGCTATTCGCGACGGTGAATGTGTACAATGACTCACACGCCGGACGAGGATGGCATTGCAATATGCATGAGGCCCCGCTGCGCGATGCGCTGGCCCCGCTGACGGAGTACGAGTAGGTACGTAGTACCACTTTGTCGGCACCGACCGCACGGACCCCGGAGATCACAGTTTCAGCGCACAAGCGCCACTACGAGTCTGCGTGGCCGACACCACGGGCGGCCCATAACTTTGGTGGATCCCTTGCCTCGAGGTTCCTCTCAAGGCCCTCGAGTCCCCATTATTTTGGTGACGCACAGCATACAACGATTCTCGCCGACCTAACGCCCGTCACCGCAACAACATTGCGGCGAAGCGGAACGAGCGGCATGACGGGAGGTCGTGCAACACCTACATCTCCACCACCGCTCACGCGCGCGCGCTCGCGGCGTCGGGATCCCGATCATGGGGTCCAATGCTACCGTTTGCTGCTCTTACCGTTTGCGGCACTGATACTTCAAGCAAGACACTCCGGGTACTCGCTTCGCTAGATCGCACAGCATCTGAGGGTTGTGTCAGCCTTCGGCGGATGGACATGGCAAAACTTGATTGTCGAGAAGTAAGTGCTTATTATATTGGTCAATATTACGGTTCCCTACGACATTGTTCAGGCCGTAGCCCGAGAAGCCGGATTGTTCGTGTCGGTTTGGTTCGGATTGTTACACAGCCGACCGGTCCACTTGCCCCTAAGTATAGCATCCGTTCATTGTGGCCAGTGCACTTTATGCTTTCACGCTCCACCTAGCCTTGCGGCTGGGCTCGTGCGACCCACCTGGTGGGGGAGGGGCTCACATCCACCTCCACGTGTCTTTGGCCGAAGTAGTGGCGTATGAAGGGGGTGCCGCAGGCAGCCAAGGTCAGCAAGGCAGCGTGCAACTGGACAAGCCCGTCGTTACATGGGATGGACCTCGTGGACCACTCCGCCAAAGACGCAGTCAAAACCATATGAAATCGAGCAGTACCTTCTTGCCGAAAACGGCCACACTGAACATGCCGAATACGAAGCTGTCAAGGCGGCAATCTCCGGCCTCTCGACGACTAACGGGGGTACGTGCATACCTCGGGGGTATTACGGTGCGTAGCCCCCCCCCCCCCCCCCCCCCCCTCCACGCCCGTCCGCCTTCCAACACATTTTAGCCTTCCCGCTTTGCAATCACGGGGCTTGAAACCAACGCAAGTGTGTTTTGCAGGTGTACCAGTGCCGGCGGCACGTAGCGTGCCCGTGTGACAGTTATACTGTATTGTGACTTGTCATGCGCTATCTTTGGCATAATACAGTACGAGAGCCGGTACCACTGAATGATGTACATTCTACGGGTACTAGAGTACGAGTGCGCGCATGTCACGCGCACGAGTACTCGTATATCGGCCTGCTGTATTATATATAATATATCTTCCTGTCTGTCAGATATATGCTATCCTTGACAGTGCAGGGGATGTGTTATGTATTGCCGTACAATGACGGGGCTGACGTTCTGCCTACTGTCTGATTCTCCATGGTGACGCCCTTGGCAGTGGGCGTGCTGCTAGTGGTCGGCATGGCCTGATGGCCAGTGCCGACAATAGCTAGATTATTTGTAGCAGCGGGTGGTGACAACTTGTAACAATTATTGTATTCCAAAAACACTGTAGCCTCTCGCCTTTGCACCACCACTGCACACCCACCTTTGTTTGTCCCTGCAGTCTCTATCCGGCTGAGACTGTCGCACTGGTTTCGGAGCGAGTGTTAGCTCCAGATTCTTCAAGTCTTCCACTGCAAGTACTCCTCGTTTGTTGTATAATGAGTGACGTGATGAGGCGCAAGTTTTCGCGCGCACAACTGGCGGCTCGAGAGCGGGACGCAGACACTAAGCTACCCTTCGACTGCGGTGTCACAGCATCTGTGATTGTTACTTCAGGCACTGGAGCTGGTGCTGAGCGTGACATTATGATGACTGTTGAACCGAATCATAATAACACTGCTTTTCTGCCCTGTGGGACCTCGACGCTTATCGATCTGTCAGTTCGCGAACTCGCAGTGCGTATGCTGCAAACTGAAACCGGGATCACGATGAACCCGGCTGACCTGAATCTCTTCGACTGTGTGACTATCGATGGAACCGACTGCTTTCTGTACGAGGCTCGAGTGAATTATTATGAGCTGAAGAATGATACTCGTTGGCCATACCGAGCTGAGCAGCTGGTTAATGATAGTCTGATACCGTTTGTTGGACCTCAAGTAGCGGTCGACCCGCCTGCTGATAATGGTCCTCGTTTCCCTGATCGAATCACCATCGAGCCTGGCAATGATCGCCCGTCATATACTACCGAGATAGCTGCGCACCTGCGGGGTAAATGGTGTCGTGCCGTTCCCTATGTCGCAGCGCAAGTTATATACTCGGCAGTCGTCGACAAGTGGTCGAACGTGTATAAGGCTGTCACGACTTCTGGTATATGGACCAACAAGAGTTACCCTGGCGTACCTGTCACTGTATCGTTCCGTTTTGGCTTCGACGAGTCACCTCTGTGGGAGGTCGTCGACGACTACATGGCTGTCGACATAGCGACCGAGTTCTGCTGTATGGAGCTGAAAGAACGACTACCTGCTACTGCGTCCGAGTTCGTCGTCATAGCCGTTCGCATATCGGCTCAAGTACATGACCTTCAACGAGAAGACTGCATCTATAGCTTCATATGCATATGAATGGATGCATCTATAGGCTCATATGCATCTGCATCTGCATCTATAGCCTGCAAGGTGGTGATCGCAGGACGTGCTGGAGCGCCCGCGACTTTCGCCGAGTACGCGCCAAGAATATTACGACATACTGGCGATAATTCGGCAGGAGCTGAGCAACGAGCCGACGACCGTCGAGTGTACGACGAGCCTTTGTCATCCGGACCAGCGGAGCTCGGCGCATCGCATGTTTGCTAACCGAGGAGAGGCGCGGAGGAGTCGACGTGTCGACACGCTGATCGACGACCTGTGTTATGGTCTTTTCAGTGGCGACTCGGCAAGTTGCCTCGGCACATCCAAGGTCAGTACGCACTTTACGCACTTTAGATGATGATGATGTACCGTCAGACTCTACTAGTGCCCCTGTAGATGCACCTACCGATACGTACCGGTAGTAACGCATCAGATATAGATACGAAAAGCATACTCGTTACAGCAGCTCGAAAATTGTCGGGTCGTCGTCGAGTAAAAGCTATATCCGTCGTAAATATGTCCAGACTTCTAGTACACATACTGGTGTTACCTGGAGACTGGTGGATCGTATCTTTGACCCCCTCTATGATAAGTATATGTTTACTTTAGAGGGATGTGCAGATTTATGAGGGATTGAATACCCATAAGGATCTGCCATTTTGTTGGTCAACGAATCAGTTTTAGAACGGGACTTAGCTGGTGAACGAGTATATATACATCCACCATCGAACAGAGTAGAACAAATTGCTGCTGCACACTTTGGACAGTGTCGTAAAGCTAATCGTGATGATACTCTGGGTGTTTTTATACTACCAGCTTGGGATAAGTTTAATGCTATGACAAAGCATTAGAAACTAATCCAAGAGTTCTCGGCTAGAACGCCTATGTTTACCCGTTTATCACCAGATAATGCTACTGTCCATATGATGTTCGCCCTGTGCCGTGGCCCATTCGTATATGGCTTGTGGACAATGAATGTAGTGTACCTGATGATATTATGGATGAATCCTGCTCACCTAATGTTGATGGGGAGGTGTCTACGGACACTCAGGATTTTAACGTGGAGTCAGAAAATGTCAACCAAAATATTTTTGACTCGGAAACCGTTAATGTGTCGGCTGATAATGTTGATAATGTATCACAACCAGCTACTGTGGCTTCAGTAAGTAAATGGGACGATCCCGGGCCACTATTAAAGGTTGAAATCAGCTTCAATACTGGTGCTCATGTAGATGCATTGGTAGATAATGCAGCATCACTGAATTTTATTTCTGAGGACTTTGTCCGTAAAAATAATATTCAAATTGAGAAACTTCAGAAGAAACTTCCGGTTCGTCTTGCTAATGGTCAACGTGTGAGTTGTACACAGATCGTTACCATTACATTTGATATAGCAGGACACTCTTTTGAGAACCGAGTATTTCATGTTCTTCGAGAACTCACTGTGGTTGATGTTGTATTAGGATTAACTTGGCTTGATGAAGCGCAAGTATCTGTACAATATGGGGAGAATCGTATCTTAACCCTAATTGATGGTACAGAAATCCAGTTTGAAACAATAGAACGCCGACCCGCATGTAGTTCGGTTTCTGCAATTAAATTGATGACATTAATGCGGAAAACGGCGAGGGGAGGGAAAGCAAAGCCCCGTGTGGCTGAGTTCTATTCTGTCCAAATAAGTTTGATTAAGGATGACCCTAATCTGCATTTGGATGATGCAATGCTACCTGAGCATAAGGAGGCTGTTCGTAAAATTCTTTGTGATGAATTTCCGGATGTGTTGCGACCGGTTGATAGTACTCCGCAGCATCGACCATGGGACCATAAGATTGATCTTACTGGTACTATGAAGAAACAATGTCTCAATCGGTTGTCCCCGGCTGAGCGTGCCGAGTTAGATCGCCAATTAAAATCAGCTATTGAAGCCGGACTTGTACGTCCTAGTCAATCTGAGTTTGGCTCGCCTATTCTTTTTGTTAGGAAGGCGGATGGATCTCTCCGGTTATGTGTAGACTTTCGTGGTCTCAATGATGTTACTCGGAAGGATGCGTATCCCTTACCGCGTATTGATGAAACTCTTGATGAGTTGAGAAAAGCTCGATGCTATACCCATTTAGATTTAGCCTCCGGTTATTGGCAGGTTGCTATAGCTGAGGAGGATACATCTGATGGATTATTAAAATGGACTGTTATGCCATTTGGGTTATGCAATGCCCCTGCAATTTTCTAACGTATGATGAATGCTATCTTACGTCCCCCTTTTGCGTAAATTTGTTGTTGTATATCTTGATGATATTTGTATATATTCAGAGAATTATGTTGACCACTTTGAACATATATTCGTATGGTAGTGGCAAAATTATCTGAACATAACCTATGTTTGCAACTAAAGAAATGTTTCTTTGGTACGACATCTATGGAGTATTAACTATGGGATATAGTGTATCGGTGGTAAAAGTTGGCATGTGCCAAAAACTCAGAGCGAAGTGCGAAGTTTTGTACAATTTTGCAATTTTTACTCTAGGTTTATTCACCATTTCAGTGATCTAACCACTCCTTTGACAGATTTGTTACGTAAAACAAAACCAGCCGTTGTAGACTGGAGTCCTTACTGTCAGGAAGCTTTCGAGACTCTTCGTCTGCCGTTGATTTCCGCACCTTGTCTGACCATACTGTGGAAGTGGGCATTGATGTGACGTTCTACCGCAGCGACAGATGCGTCCAACGTAGGGCTAGCTGCAGTAGTATTGCAGGACTAGGGAGGAGGCTCTCAACCAGTGGCATTCTGGGCGCGGAAGCTGAATACAGCTGAGCGTGGGAATACTTACTCTGCTTATGACCTAGAGGCATTAGCCATCTGTGGGTCTATTAAGCATTGGAGGTGTTACCTTGAAGGTTGCCGTCGATTCCTTTGTTTCAGACAATGACACCCTACGGCATTTGCTCAGGCAACCTACAGAACGGATGAATAAGCGCTAACCTCGCTATGTTCGCGACTTAAGCCTTATGTAGGTTCGATGTCCCTTGCGTACAGAAAAGGCAAGTGGAATAAGGCAGATCCGTTGTCTCGTAGACCGGATTTAAAACCGTTAAGTTTCGGTGGCCTTTATTGGACCGGGGATGTGCCGGACGCGGTTGAGACACTTGAAGGTGTACACACCCCACTGTTTTCTGCCATAGCTTCTATGAGTGTGAGTGCTCTAAAGCTTAGTGATGACATACTCGACATGATAAAAACGGGGTATGTGGCAGACGACTTCTATTCCGAATGGGGGGGATGGATGAAGTCGGGACATGTGTCCAAACATGACGGCTTTTTTTTGGAGGCATAAATGCCTATGCATCCCTAATAACCGTCAGCTCATTAACAAAATATTGTATGAGTTACATGATACTACTGGGCACCGGGCTGTTCAGAGTACCTTGGCACGTGCCTTGGATCGTTTTTGGTGGACGCGTATACGTCATGACGTGAAAGCCTATTGTGATAATTGTCCAACCTGTAGGCGGGTACGTTCTCGTCCGCAGCCGGCAGCACCGACGCAGCCGCTTCCAGTGCCGCCACGTCCATGGCACTCGGTTGGTTTGGATTTCATTACCGATTTACCTGTGAGTAATGGTTTTGATGCAATGTTGGTTGTTGTATGCCATCTAACCCGTCAAGCACATTTTATTCCGACGATTAAAACTGTGACTGGTGAATATTCAGCTGAGTTATTTCTGAAGGAAGTATACAGGCTGCATGGTTTACCAAGGGTTATAATTTCGGACCGTGATCCGAGATTTATGTCGTCTTTTTGGCAGACTTTGTGGCGTCGCCTAGGCACTAAGTTAAACATGTCTAGTGGCCAACATCCTGAAACGGATGGTCTGACTGAAAGGATCAATGCCATTGTCTGTGAACTAGCTCGAGCGTTTTGTTGCTTTGATGGCACCAATTGGGTTAATCAATTGCCGTTGATGGAATTTTCGTATAATTCTAATCGTGCACTTGGTATTGAGCATACACCGTTTGAGGTTAATTACGGATTTAATCCTGAAACACCTCCTGACTTATTGTTTGCCATGAGGCCCACAATACCTGTGTCAGTCAGTGCTCAACAGAAAATCCAGAATATGAAAGATATCCATGACTTAGTCAAATCGATTTTGGCAATTCATAAGGATGAGTTGACTGTTCGTCCTACGGAAAGGCAACAGAGGGATGTTCCCGTTTTCAATATTGGAGATAAAGTGAGTATTGTAACTCGCTTTCTGAAAATCAAAGGCCAACCTAACCAGAAGTTAATGGATAGGCAGTTGGGCCCTTTTCCGATTATTGAGAAGATTGGCAATTATAGTTTCCGGTTGCAGTTGCCTCCGGGGATGAAGTTGCATCCGGTTTTCCATGTGAATAGTTTGCGGCCTTGTCCGACTGCACCTATTCGACCGGTTGTGCCATTGGTCACGGGTTCTGAGGAGGATCCTGATAGCCAAGAGTTTGAAATTGAGAAAGATATCTGCTGTCGAAGTTGGCTTGATGCCAGGACGCAAAGGTACTCAATTGCAATTTTTGGTGCACTTTGCAGATAAAACTATTGCACCTGTTTGGCATCGTTTGTTTGATGTAAAACGAACTGTTGCTTTGCAAGGTTTTCTGGATACGCCGATGTGGCTGCAGTTTGCTGAGTCAGATGAATTTCTGCAGCATGCGGCTAAATATCCGGCTAGGATTCCAACTGCAAATTGAATACTGCTTTTAGTTGTCCAAGGGGGGAGAGATGTAGTGTGACAGTTATACTGACTTGTAACTTGTCATGCGCTATCTTTGGCATAATACAGTACGAGAGCCGGTACCACTGAATGATGTACATTCTACGGGTACTAGAGTACGAGTGCGCGTGTGTCACGCGCACGAGTACTCGTATATCGGCCTGCTGTATTATACATATATATATATATGTCTCCCTGTCTGTCAGATATATTCTATCCTTGACAGTGCAGGGGATATGTTATGTATTGCCGTACAATGACGGGGCTGACGTTCTGCCTACTGTCTGATTCTCCATGGTGACGCCCTTGGCAGTGGGCGTGCTGCTAGTGGTCGGCATGGCCTGATGGCCAGTGCCGACAATAGCTAGATTATTTGTAGCAGCGGGTGGTGACAACTTGTAACAATTATTGTATTCCAAAAACACTGTAGCCTCTCGCCTTTGCACCACCACTGCACACCCACCTTTGTTTGTCCCTGCAGTCTCTATCCGGCTGAGACTGTCGCACCCGGCTCACTCATGCTGAGCTGTCAACCATGCTACTACATGCGAGTAGAAGTTGCACTTCAACGATGTTGACACACTCGCGCTTCTCGTAATTCACACACATGCGCTCTGCAGCACCAACATCAGTTGAGCTAGCAAGAAAACGGGGCATGCCGAGCTCTCGCGGGATAGGATGGAGGTGCCGTAGCAGCCATTCGAGTTGTAGTCTTATGTCGCGCGACGAGCTTGACATGCCTCGAGGGAACGCTCGACTGTGCGGCCCCTGACGGTATCGACGGAGGCGCAGTCGACGTGGTCACAAGGCCTTGTGGGACAACTAAAGCTACTTAAATTGAAACCGGCTATGGCGCGGTGCTTGAGTTATCGGCCGTCGACGGGATCTCAGCTTGGATAGGCTCAGCCCTTGGACGATTGCATGCGCCGTTCTGCCCCCAACGCGGCGGCGCAAGCATGCTTGGTTTCATATTTTAGGATCCAAGAGGCGCATGGGAGTGAAAGGAAGGCACATAAGTCGGCACCGCCGAGCCCTTCCTTTCAGCCGCCATGCTAGACGATCGCGAACAAAGGCTCCACGCCGGCGGCTCCTAGCTGGCTTGACACGCCTTACCCTTCGGCCGAGGCTGAAAGTCGGTCTCGGCCTCGGCGTCGGCTGCAGTCGTGAGACGACGCTGCTCCCGAGCACGCACGAATGCCGGTTTATTCTTGAACGGCTGCCTTTCGCCACCCTAAATGCCCTAGCAAAGCGCCCATATTCCAGCGACGGCGTAAACTAAAAAAACCCCAAGGGCACTAGCATATATGGCAGAAACACCCCTTGCTTGGTCTTTTTTTTGCGAGCAGCTCTGCAGCCTTGGTCTGCTGGCGCCGCCCACCTTGGCGACTGGCGGCGCCTCCTTTCAGGCCGGACTACGACTCCTCGGCATCGGGGCGAAGGGGAGCGTCGCTCGTGCTAGCGCAGCTTTATTCGCAGTCGGGGCCTATGGGTTTAACGTGCGATGGCGACATAATTAGCAAGCCGAAAACTAAAAAGCTTAACAAGGCCTTGCATCGCAGCAAGGCCGCTCACCTTGGCGACTAGCGTCGCCTCTTTATTTCAGGCCGGCTGCGGCTCGGCAGCATCGAGGCCATGGGGTGCGTCGCTCGTGCCGGCTTTTGCACTCGGGGTCCGTGAGTCGAACGTGCAATCATGGCGACATAATTAGCAAGTGGTAAAAATACAGAGGTGCACAACGGCATTATATCGCAGCATAGCCACCTACCTTGGAGACTTGCGGCGCCTCTTTCGAGGCCGGCTGCGACTCGGCCGAACCGGGGGCAGGGGATGCGTCGCTCGTGCCAGCTATTGCAGTCGGGTGATGTAGGTGGAAAGTGCGATGGCGACATAATTAGCACACCGAAAACTAAAAAGCCCAACATGGCCTTACCTCGCAGCCATGCAACCCACCCTGGCGACTGGCGGCGCCGCTTTCGAGGCCGGCTGCGACTCGTCGGCAGCGAAGCGAAGGGGGTGCGTCGTTCGTGCCAGCTTTTGCAGTCGGGGGCTGTGGGTGGAACGTGTGATGGCGACACAATTAGCAAGCCGAAAACTACATATTAAGTCCAATACATAGCCTTACATCACAACAAGGCCACCCACCTTGGCGAATTGCGGCGCCTCTTGCAAGGCCGGCTGCGACTCGTCGGCAACGAGGCGAGGGGGTGCGTCGCTCGCGCCAGGTTTGCAGTCGGGGGTTGTGGGTGGAACGTGCGATGGCGACATAATTAGCAAGTAGCCGAAAACTAAAAAGCCCAACATAGCCTTATATCGAAGCAAGGCCACCCGCTACCTTGGCGGCTGGCGGCGCCTCTTTCGAGGCCGGCTGCAACTCGTCAGCACCGAGGGCAGAGAGGCCGTCGCGTGTGCCGGCTATTGCCGTAGCTTTCGGGGGCGGTGGGCCCTAGATGCGATGGCGACAATATTTAGCAAGCCGTAAATGTTTGAAGTCCCACATTAGTAGCAATGTGTCGTAGCAAGGCCACCCACCTTGGCGACTGGCGGCGCCTTTGTCGAGGCCCGCGGGTCGACGGCAGAGCTTGAGCATGGGCTTGAGCTCTTAGCATGGTCGACGGCAGAGCGGGTCGACGGCAGAGCTTGAGCATGGGCCAGAGCTTGAGCGCGTTGAGCTTGTGCATGGGCGCCGTCGTGTGCTATTCCAGTCGTAGGTGGGTCTTGGAAGCGATGGCGAACGGATTGACAAGCGCGATTTGATTGTCGTATGTGGTGTGCGTGGGACGGCAATTAGGCGCTTGCTGCTATGCAGGGCGCCAAAAATGGGAGCACGTGGTGATTGTTGGAGGGATACCGTGGCTCGACCTCCTCAACCTCCGCCCCCGCGCCCTTCCCCCATGGCAGCTCTACGGCTTCCCGCGCGCCTGCTGCGGGTTGAAAGGACCTCTGCGAGCACAGCAGCAGCGCCAAGCTCAGAGACGGGTCTGATGTGTGTGTTTACTCGCAAGTGAGTTACATCGTCAAGGCTACAAGACACGCCCCAATGGCACCCTTCGGTAGCGCCGAATGCACATGTTGCCATGCATATAAAAGGCTAATTTACTCGTGCTACGATGTTGCCTTTGACGGCGCTTTCCCTTCTAGGCTGGCCTCTCCGTTCCCGGCAGCCCCGTCTGCGACTGTATCTGCCCGTCACTCCCCGGTCCGGCGGGCGTGTCTGCGACTCATCGCACCCCGCCACTTCCACCTTGCTGTCCTTGCCCTAGCGCCGACACCACTATATATACGGGTCGCCAAGCGCCGCGCTTCCGGCGCGCCCCACTACGCCGCAGCTAGAATCACGTGGGTTCGTTTCTCTGTATGCATGTCTCCGACCCCACGCCCGGGCTTCGGGTTCTGGGCAGTCTTGTGGGGCTGGAGAGGTTGGACTGCCCGGCATCCCCACTCGCGTGCGCAGGGTGGCGGTTGGCGGCTGCGCATCAATCGCGCACGGTACTCAATACTATGCGCTGTACTTAACTCCCGCATCCATACATGACTTCGCCGCCGCCCTGTAAATTGTACGAGGCGGGTATACCAAAGAGTGTCCACGAGCATGCCACCGGACGAAACGGTAGTTAATACGCGGTACGTTTTATCATAACGGTATGTTGTCGCTACCTACGGGTGACATGACAGCGGTCGTCGCGGCCTCCGCGTGCGCGCACCCTGGTTGATTCGCTCGCTGCCTGTCCGCGGCGCGGCCCATCGTCACATCACGTCCTGCTCGGGCATCTGGCTCGCTCATGGCCGGGTTGCACTCCTGCGCGTCCTTGCCCGAGCTTTGGCACCCGGCCGCACCCCGCCGCCAGACAAAGCTCTACCCAAGGAAGTGGTTATTACACGCGCAGGGTCTAGTGCACACCTCGCGCCACCGAGGCAGCAGCGGCGTCGCTTGAGGCGGCAGCCTCTCGAGCGACAAAGGTGAGGAAACCCCAGTCGCTCCACATTGTGCATCGGCGGGTCTTTTGCAACTTCTTGCTCTTTTCAACCTATGCATAGTTAGCCCCGTTCTTGTATGCGCGGCGGCACTCTCTCGCTCGCCGAGCAAACTTGCCAACACGAGAGAGTGGTAGGGTATCTAGGGAGCATGCGTTCCGGACGTTGTCGTGCAAGTTCTTGGCGACGCAATCGTTGTTCGCGCTCGGAAGACGCGCTTCGAATAACCCTAAGAAAAAATCGATGCCCTTCCCAACAACCTCGGGATGGCCCTTGGAGCTCATTAAAATCAGGTCCCTGGTAGACAACATCAACTCTTGAAGCGCCGACTGCTGCTCATTTGCGAAGTCCTCGAACTATGACCGCACGCTCCTCGCACGATCTCCCCAAGCTTGTCTTTCCACATGCTTGTCTCCCATAGGACTTGCTTGAGACCTTTCGGCTGGCCCACGTAGCCCTCCTTCGGAACACGTCCCCGATTAAAACGGTGGCGGGTCACCTGCATATGGGTCCATGTGCCAATAAGGTGAGAATGCACATAATTATATTGATTGTGCATGCGTTCGTGGCTGTAGTAGGCTCATGCAGTGGGTAAACTTGTACCTTCTTTGTACGTGAAGTATTGTGTGCCCCCAACCTTCAGCTTGCAATCAATGTCAGAAGTGGTCAAGTGGGACCACGGGTGAGCACAACAAGATTGGAGCCAAGGCAGTCCGAGGTGATGACCGACCCGCGCTCTGGTCGCAAATGCTCTTGCTTGCCTCCGTGCAAAAGGTTTGTATCATGAACGTTGATTTAATGCACTTGCATGATGATCATTTGTTATCAACAATTGATAAATGATAAACTGAAATATCAATTCGAATAGCTTATAAGGTGAAAGTATTTGAATGTAAATGAATTTCTGTTATTTGGCATTTTGGATAGCGCGTACCTGGCGACTTTTTTGCATGGCCAGTGCTCCAATCAACCTCAACAACCATGGTGTGGGTGTAGGCAACGCACGCAGTCAATCACATCTTGCACTCGAACCATGAACTTGTCATCGTCTCAATAACTATCGTTGTTGGTGCCGTATCGCATGTAGTGAATCCCTGGCGACTGAGTCAATGAACGCGATGCGCGCCATGCCTTCCCGACGGTACTCGCGAATGTTGATCATGCCGCGCAGATCTTTGATGATGTCTTTGCGGGTGACACAGTGCACTCTGCGCTTCTATATTTTCTGTGGTGACTGGGTAGGCGTTGGAGCTCCGGTTGATATTAATCAGGATCTTGCGGCACCTTTCTTTTAATCATGCCGTGGAACTGATGGTGGGGTTGCATGCTTTACTTGGCGTTGTGGCTGGTGCTTGAGTCTTGTCTCGAGTCTAGAGTCTTGTTGTTGCGCTCATAGAGCAGTCGTCGAAAGCTTCTCATGTGGGGATGTCAACAGCCAAGAGCCTCTTCCGCTGTCCAGGCTAGCGTCCGGAGGCTAACAAGCACGTTATGGGTGGTTGGGGGGCTGTCGACATCTTGCTCACGGCATTCAAACGAGCGGAACATGCAGTTATGAAATTACCGAAAATCCGTAGTAATTTCGTACACATTTCTCAATATCAAAGATATATTTTCGTCGCAACATCCTTAGTTCAGTTTTTCACGGACTTCTGAACATTTGTTTTTAATCTCGACCGTCCGTATTCAATTTAAAGTCGGCAAATGCGCGTAGAATGGCGGGTCGGGCACAATCTGACATGTCCAAATTGACAAGAATTGACAAAGTTGGACAGCTACACATGCTCGAAACTTTGTAAATTGGACGATCCAGAACATGCCCGAGCCACCATTCGACGTGCAATGGCCGATTTTCTACTTCGATGTTGGCTTCAAATGTCCAGAAAATTACGTTTGCAAGTGCGCGATGTCCAAAAAACATCTCGTGGACACGCTATGATATTCCCGCCTCGTGTACCATTTTTGTTGGACAATTTACGACGTCGTGGACGGTACAGGGTACCAAAAACGCCCGAATATTGCGCTGGTCGGGTTTCCCTCCTCGCCACCTGCTTATGACGGTGGGGTGCGCGGAACCCCCGGCCGGGGCCACCACCATTGCAATCCATTGATCGCTGCGCGTCCGTACGCGCTGTCTCTTCGTTAGGTGACCGCTGCTCTCCGGCAGCTGGCAGTAGATGAGGTGTCACCTGGGTTATTGATGGTGCCGTCTGCCTTGTCTCGGCCTCGACGCCGCGGCGCCTCAGCACTGTTTGTACTCGTACACGTACCGGCCTGCCATCGGAAATTTATATTACCCATTTATTAGGCATTCCAGTTCACAGTTGCGACTACTCCTACAGGTACCGCAGTACCGGTACACGATGATCAGTGCCTACCCCTCACCTGGTACTCCTGTCTACCTGTCCTCCTGGTACGGTGCTGCTGACCTGCTGCTGACGGTGCGCCGAATTTTGGCCAGCGTCGCTTCGGGCGTTCAATCGGTGCTGAGCTTACTGCTGGTGTTGATATAGCCGGGCTGCCGAGTTGCCACGCGACAACTTGGCCTCACTTTCGACTATGGTGGCCCCGACAAGAAGTGCATAAACGGGGATCAAGAGACCGGCGTGCACAGAAAAATACCAACGGGCAGAGTCTTCATCGCGGTGAGTCGCGCGGCAACCATGTAGCCGCTCGTATCTGTTGTCACATACGCAGTTGTAAATTTATGCGCGGCGCGTCACAGCACTTAGTCGCTATTCTGCACTTTGCATTTATATACATACGTGCTGCTAGACATACCGTCTTGGACCCACTTTCCCCATACCAAGAGCGCACACCGGCGGCGCAACAAGCCCACGCGCAGCAACAGCCGCGATGCCACCAGCAGCACGCACGTGTTTGCTGCTGCTGCTGCTCACATCAGCGGTGGCGCCAGCTGCGCCTCAAGCTGATTATGGGAACACCACCCGCTTCGAGGTCCGCTCCGGGGGAGAAGGTGAGCGCTCGACAGCCTCCTGGGGTAGTCTGGTGGTCGGTTATAGGAGCGGGGGACGGGGGGCAGGGGCTGACCTGCTGTGTCTACGTGTCGTCGGACTACAGGGCTGGACCCCGCCGCGGTGCTGGATGACGCCTTTGCTACGAAGGAGAGTGCCGTCCTGCGAATGAAAGCCCTCATGGAGGCAGCGTGGGCTAACCGCAGCGCCGCCGATACGGACTGTGTCGCGCCTTCTGCGTGCGCCAAGCGCCTGGAGGAGCCCGCCTGCGACGTGCAGTTTGGCAGCAGTGTCGGCTGCCAGTGCAACGGACGTGCGGTTGACGACGCCGGCTACGTCGTGAAGGCGTCGGCGCTAGTGGGTACATCGGGGGCTGACGTCAAGGCTGTGGTGTGCGCGGCGAACCAGTTTCGCGCAGAGCTCCCCGAGCTGTACTATGACCTCGTGGAGACGGGCGACACGAAGTGGATATACTACGGCACCGCCTCCGGCGCGCTGCTCAACTTTCCCGGCTTCCTGTGGCCTCGCGACCGGGATGGCTGTGACGCCACCTACGACCCGCGCCGTCGGCCATGGATGATGTCAGCGGCCACAGGTAACGCACAGGTCCCGCTACTCCTGCCGTTGTGATGTACTGCTGTTCTGCTACTGATACGATGGCACCAGGCTAGGGATATTTAGCCCGTTTTCAATGGCAGGCCCGAAGAATGTGGTGTTCATCTTAGACACCAGCGGCAGCATGAGGCAGAACAATCGCCTGGGCCGACTCAAGGAAGCCTTTCGCGCAGCGAGCGCCTCCCTCACACACACCGACTACGTGGGCGTCATCGAGTTCAACACAGGGGCAAAGAACTACGAGGGACTGACGACGCTCGCGAAGGCGCTGCCCGGGTTCCGAGAGCGCCTGGTGTCCTGGGTGGATACCTTCCAGGACGGCGGCAATACCAACTTCCAGGCCGCCTTTGGGTGAGTGCGCCCATCATTCCCGCGACGCCCCGGCAAGAGCTGTCATATGCATAGATGCATATGGAAGCAACTGTAAGATTGTGCAGCTATCAGTTGTATACATGTGCGCCGATGTATGTGTTTGGGTGCAGAGGCAGTGTTGAATATGATGATCCAGGTAATCTGCACATGGCATCATGCACAACTGAATGTGAGTATGTCATAGATTGCACCCTGAAAACGAACAAGAAAGCATTGACTATTGTTCCGCGCATGACTTGGCGATTGAGCAGCCCCACTTTATTGACAATGCATGACCATGGTGCATATGATCACCCATCGATGTGGCCCATGTCTGTGCAGAGCTGCGTTCCAGCTGGTCGACTCTTCAAAAACCAAAGGCTACCATGCAGGTTGCCACACCGCGTACGTATTTGTCACGGACGGCAAGGCGGAAAGCCCGGTGGCTATGATCCAGGAGCGCCAGCGCAGGGTCCCGGACGAGCACTTCTTCATCATTAGCCTTGGCTCCGGCACCGACCAGCAGGAGCTGCAGCAGCTGGCGTGCAGCGTGCGAGGCGTCTACTATAACGTCCCAGACGGCTCATCCGACGAAGCCGACGTTGTTCTACTGCAGGTGGCGACCCAGTCAGCCAGCCTGCCTTGCTGTCTACCCATGCTGCAGCTGTCTAGATATGCAGCATGCTCTGCCAAATGTGCAATAATCTGTTGGTGGAGGGATTATTTCCTGGCTTCAGGCTGGTTACGCCTAACCCGTCCTCGTGAGTATGTGCCCTGCGACATGTTGTGTTCATCGCAGGCCATGACTTCTTTCTACCGCTACTTTGCGCTCCACAAGTCGCTCAGCAAGGTGGAGGGTGTTGTGTGGAGCGAGCCCTACACCAGCATCCCTGACATCTGGGGGACACTCTCCACCGCCGCCTCCCCGGTGTACGACAAGTCCCGGGAGCCATGGCACATGTTGGGCGTCGCCGCCGCGGACAGCACAATGTGTGATCTATACCAGAAGGCGGAGCCGCTGGCACCAGAGCCGGTGTGGCCAGCGTCCACCGTCAACGGGTGCCAGTGTATGGATTCCTTCAAGTACGAGGTGAGGCACTAGCAGCAGCGAAATGAACTTCTCATGTAGTCTAAGATCCATAGGGTCAACAGACTATTCAGCAAGTGCTATAGCTAGGTAGAAGGCGACGACACCCAATTATGTGCAATGATTATGCCACTATTGATACCCATGTACAATTTCATCTGGCGGTGTTTTACTTGCAATGCTTATACTATATTCATCTCTCCCTGTATCTCTATCTTGATGTGTCATATAAGACGCGGGGCTTTTTCAACCCCCCAGTCCCTCATTTCCCTCACTGTCCAATTGCTCCACACTCGTGCAGGGCAAGAGGTACTCTTCCTGCACTATGGACGACTGGTCCGTGCCGTGGTGTGCCACAGAGCGTTGTGGTGCGTGTGACACCGCTAGTGTGAGTACCGGTTGCTGGGATGACTGCACCCCGGCCGGCGCGGAGGCTGTCGTGGAGGGTCGCCTGCTGGAGCAGGGCGCATCATGGTGTGAGCCTCTCCGGTTGGACGACTGTGCGCTGGAAGTGCTGCGCGGCGAGGACTACTGTGGCGGCGACATTGCGGCTTCCTGCAGCCTTGAGCAGATGGATGCCTACCGCTGGGCTGTCTATGGAGAGGCGTCTTCCTCTTCCAGGTAGTGGTGGTCACCTCTGCGGCCTGCAACTCCTGAATGAATCGCAGTGCTATGTCATACTTGCACTGATATCCGATTTGCTAAGTGTTGTGCCTCTAATCCGTGCAAACCCACCCCACTCCCACTGATACCTTTGCAGCAATGCCCAGTGGGCCAAGCCTGGCTTTGAGGACAGTTGGTCCGATTCCAGCCAGTGGGCCCGGGGGACAGTCTACGAGCAGGGCAATGAGGACGACTGCGATTGCAGCGCGGACATGAAGCCAAACTGCGTGTGCGCTGCTATCGAGGCAGCACGCCTGGCTCGGGAGGCCAGCCAAGGCGACGGACCCCCTGTGGTGGGAATTATCATTGGCGTGGCGGTGGCCCTCATAGCGGCCCTGGTGGCTGTTTGCTTTTGGATAGCCTGCAGGAGATCGCGCCGTGGTGGCAAACACCCTGCCAGTGGCAGTGCAGAGCCTGCACAGCCCGCGCATGGGTCCGCAACCCTGCAGGGGTCTGCTCCGTCGGCGCCGCAGTGGCCGCCAGCTGGGCAGCAAATTCACATGCCCTCCTATCCGACAACCAGCAGCTCCTCGGGACAGCCTCACGGTGGCTCTGTTGTTATGGGCGTCCCGAAATACTAAGCATTGGCCACACCAACTTCATCTCTTCATCTGGGGGATTGTGCCGTAACCCGCAATCAGTGGGGGGCTGATCAAATCTCCTGCCTGAATTGCTGCCTGCCCCACTCTAATTTATAGACCCCGTCTCACGGAGGTGCCAGTGAAGAAAGTATTGTGTAAAAACATTAAGAGAGTGGACGCAGTTGTCATGATGTCCAAGCTCCCTGGGAACCGACATCACACTAGCATATTCAGTCACTGTAGCTCAGTCACCGCAGCTTGAGTCAGCATCATCAGCAGAGGAGTCAGAGGACCGAGTGCGCCAGGGCAGGGGCAAATGATGCAGCATGAGTAACGGTTCCATTGCTAATAGCATGGTGGCAATGTGACAGTGGTTCAACGCCATGAGATAAAGGCACCTGCTAGTTGACCTCAAAGATCCACTAGAGAAGCGCGCCATCTGTTACGTTCATCTCCTGATTTCCTGCTTACCGTGTATCTCGACACGACAGAGATGAGACAGAGGGGGGTATTTCATTTGAAGAGGCTCAGGTGATTGTGAAGGGCATCAGCTGCGGTACAGTAGTACGCCCTGTGCACTACAAGTTTTGTAGTTATTATATCTACATTTGCATATCGCCATGCAGCAACAATAACATTCAACATTATGTATCCTGCTATAGCTATTTCTCTCATCGTCCTCAATAATGACCTGTTTCTGAATGGGTGCTGATGCTTGCTTTTGCTGTGAAGACCAGCAGCAGCTCTGATCCTTATCATTCAATATCTGTTTGGAACTGATCCTTAACAGCTGCGGTAATAGTGATGACATGAGTTCCCTGCTTGGAGTAGGGTGAAACCAGTGATACGTACATACATGTCAAGCATGTGTTGCGTCTGCTGCTGTTCCATGTAACTCGTAGTGCAAACAGTATGTGCTTAAAGACATCAGCAGAAGAGCCATGCGTCTGCTGCTGTTCCTTATAACTACACATGTTCTGCTGATGTCACACCATCGCGCCACCAGTCAAGCATTTCAATAACCATGCCGGCTCGGCGCACCGAACAGCTAACAATTTCCGAAACCGATTTACATCCACATTCTTCGCTGCTTGCAGATGGAATCATCAATGAACACCCAGCCACCCACATTTGTCGATCCGCGTTGGCCATAGATGCATGCTGTACCTGCGTGGCCACCTACGGCCACGGATCCATGACGCCGTGTGTGTTGCCAATCATGCATCGACGATGCCAGCAATGACAACAACTAGGATCAATACCATTGCACTGCAGTATAGCAGGTTCGTTATGGCGAGAACAGCATGTCGGGTAACTGTAGTGTAGTCAGCAACATTCAGTAGCATGCACTGTCGAGCACGATACTTTTGGGAATGTGTCACTGGGTTTATATAGAGTGTCTGTGCTGAATAATAAGCAGACGGAGGTTGAAGCCCATGTTGCTGGAGTTCAAGACCGTCCATGCGGTACGGGGTCAAGTACCCTGCGGTGCCCCGGGCCGCAGTTGTGAATTGGTTTGAGCGCTCCTTGTTGGGCGACATGCAACGGGGGCTGGCAGTGCGGGATGCGGCGTGGCACAACACGGAGCCGGGACATAGGGCCCACTTCGAGACATCCTGGACATGTCGGAGTGCATGGTAACACGGGCATGGCCTTCGGTATTGTGGGTGATGTCAGCAAGGGGGTGCGCCGCACGGTGCGCGCTGTCGGCTGTCGCATGCTTAACCGCGGATCGAAGCTCCCTCTCATCGCGGGGCACTCGGTAGTGCTCCACTTGGGCTCACCGCCAGGTCTTACTCGAAAGAGATTTCCTGGGGGTCTACCCTGAGCTTGGTGGCGGCTCGCTTCCTCATCTGACGACGGCGCATATTCGTCCACCATCCCGTTGCCGAAGCTGCACAGCGCGTCCGTGGATCACACTCGCATAAACCTGCGCGCATGGCCTGGACTCTGAACCCCGGCGCGCATCACTGATCCATCCCGCCTTGTGTGGGATGCAGACGCATTTCAGCAAGCGGCTTATGTTGATCCTTATTGGCGACGAGTGCTTTTAGAAAATAGCGGTCGATCATAGATAGGGTCGTAGCGATAGATCATTTGATATAGCGACTACTGGATTTTCTTCTGGATTTCTGCATGGATTTCTTGAATTTTGCAGCTAGCACATGTAATCTAATATACTGGCCGCTTTGTCTCGCCAGGAATAGCAAGGTTATTCGTTTAGCTATAGCAAGGTTATTAGTTGAGACGCGAAGCGCTGCGCGCCGGCGCGCGCGATGTTTCGCAGCGCAGCATCATCGGCGACTATAGCGAGCGCCACGTCGCAGGCGGCGACGACGAACGATCGTCGACGACGGCACGGACGATCGCGCACGGCTGCTCGACGAACAAGAGAACCGTCGTCGCTTGCTGCCGCCGTGTCTTGCTCCCCGCCACGCGGGCGACAATTGCGCTTCGCTTCTGAACGCTGTTAAGTAGCACGCCACAGCCCCTCTCGCCGCGACAACGAAACGCCGTCCTGTCCTACAGCGACCCACAAGCATCTGACGTCGGTACGGGGCCGCCCTTCTCCACCCCGCAGTATCCACCCGTCGTTGGGGCGGCGGCTGAGCCGACATCAGAAGACTACCTCCGCCACGCTCCACTTGCCTCCCTCCCTAGATCCTCTCATGCTCGCCACCCAGAACCCCTTTTCACATCCTGCTTCCGGGATCGATATGTGCTGCACAGTCCAATCTCGCCACCCCTGACTGCGCCGCTGCGAGAGGGGGCTGCGGCCAGAGTCCAATTTCTTTGCCGCCCTCCCTGTAGCAGAAGCGTGACGCGGTGACGCTTGCTGTGGCCGGCCGTCCTCTCCTCTTCCTTCTCTTCCGGACAGTTCGGGACACGCGCATTGGCAGGATGGGCAGCCCTCTAGTTCCCAAGCACCTGGAGGACCTGGCGCGCATCGCGAGGGGCGTGCTGCTGGTCGCTTCGCGCGCAGCCGCGGACAGGTGCGGCACTGGCTGGCGGAGGCGAGATGGGCTTGTGAGATGTGAAGCGTTTTGACCGGGCCGCTAGGGAGCATGTGGTTGTCTGGTCTGAGAGGGCAGATTATGCAGCTAGGAGCTGTGTGGCCACGGGAGGAATGCTGTACACGGAGCACTCAACTGAGTCTGCTGTGATGCTGTGCATCCGCAGCAATGCTGTTCAGCGCATGATGCTGCGCGACGCCGGCAAGGCCGCTGCAGGCGCGCGCATGGACGTGCAGGCGGCAATGAGCCCTGCGCAGCGCGGTGAGTGGCCCAGCTCCCAATGCCACGCCCAGCTGTGAGGCTCTTGCCGCCTGATGGGGGAAGTGTCGTTGGGTTGCAGACCGGTCCGGCCGCCTTGTGCCCTGACTTGTACTGCTGTCATCGTCATCATGTCATGCCATGCCGTCCAGCAGCAGCGCCCAGCAAGGCCGCCCAACCGCAGCACACCGCGCCCAGGAGCGAGGTGACGCCAGCCAGCTTGTACCCTGCCGCAGCCAGCCAAGCAGCGGCCACGCCTGAGCCGCCGCATGGACGGCCGGAGGCGCCCACCGCTGCACCCGCGGAGCCCAGCGTGCCGGCAGATGCGTCGCCGCTAGAGAAGGTGGCGCACCCAATGGCGGTGCCAAAGGTGGCAGAGGCTATGGGTACATCTGCGGCTGCCAGCCATGGTGAGTGCGTGGGGCACATGACCGTCGGCATGTGTGCTGGAGGGAGAGTCTCCCCTGTTGGGATGGGGCGCGGGGGCTCTACACAGATGCCCATGGGCTTGTGGGCAAAGGTGGGGAGGTCATGGCGGAGCAGCTGATAGACTAAGCGCTGCGGTCTGTCCACAGAGTCAGCTTCCAGCCAGGCTGAGCAGCCAGCTGCCGCTGCAGCAAAGGAGGAGACGGAGGCTACCCCGCCCAAGGCAGCTGCTGCCTCGGTTCAGAGAAAGCTGCGCGAGGTGCGGCCTCTCAACTGCCCGCCCAGCTCCTGCATGCAGGCTGGCATCATTGGTGCGCAGCATACGTACTGCCATGCTGAACTTTGCAACCGCCACATGCGCCAGGCGCGCGTACCCTCCAGCCCCATTGGCCGCGTCGTCGGCTTTGCGGGGCTGGGAGCCTCGCTGGCGCTGGGCGCCCTGCGCGACAACGCCTCCCTGTGGCTGTCCGGCGCGGGGGGCAAGAGCGCCGGGGGCGACAACAAAGTCAAGGGGAACCCGTGGCTGACGGAGCGCAACGCGGAGCGGCTGGCGGACGCGCTGTGCCGCATGAGGCAAGGCGCCCGCTCCCCAAAGCGCCGCCACCTGCTCTCCCAGGGCAGTGCCTGCAGTGTCTCTTTCCGCATGCCCATGCCAGTGGTGGTCCATGATCTAGAGTGGCCATGCGGCCGCATGGGCGGGGTGAGTGTTGGGCGAATGGCAGGCAGAGAGATTGCCTTCTGCACCCCCCTCATTGTCACGTTGTGTGCCACAGGGGTGCGGCGCTGAAGCTCGGCCAGATGCTGTCAATCCAGGATGAGAACGTGCTGCCGCCGCAGGTGCCTCTTTCAACCCCCCTCCCCCCCCTCTCCCCTTCCACACACACACACACACACATTCACGCACGCATGCGTGCGCACCTTCATCTTACTTCTTCCCACCAAGTAAGCTGCTAGCGCAGCTGAACACCGTGCTTTGGCTTCGTCCCACGCACATGATGATGCAGCTACTGGCGGCGCTGGAGCGTGTGCGGCAGGGGGCGGACGTCATGCCCGCATACCAGCTAGAGGTGCCCCCCCCCCCCCCCCCCCTCCTCCCTTCTGCCTGTCAAGAGGAATGTGACGTCCATGTTGACGAGCCTGAGCTTGTCCCATCGTCGCGTCTCCATAATCTGCTGCTCAATTTATCGCCGTTGCTTAATCCTTCACCAGCTGAGCCACAGGCAACCTGTTTGCCGATGGGCATGTGCACTGACATGGAAGTGTACTCGTCGTGCGCACCTGACTGAACATCCTTGTCCCCTGCAACACTGCCCGCCTGCGCTCCCTCAGGGGGTGCTTACCGAGCAGCTGGGGCCGGACTGGAAGCTCAAGGTGAAGGACTTTACCACAGAGCCAATTGCCGCCGCCTCCATCGGCCAGGTTCGACCTCCCCAGTCCGCAACTATCTGTGCCATGCCCCCCCCCCCCCCCCCTCCCCCTCCCCTCTGTACCCCCCTGTCACCCGCATATTGGCAGCCCATTCAGCTGTGCAGGCGCTGAAGGGCGAACGCCGCAGGTCCACCGTGCCACGCTTCTGGACGGCCGCAGCGTGGCCATGAAAGTGCAGTACCCTGGCGTGGCCCGGTCCATCGAGAGCGACGTCGACAACGTGATGCGCCTCATCAGGGTACAGTGTTACCTGCCTCCCCATCCGGGGCGGACGCGCCCCAAACCCCCATGTCCTCCAACGGCTTGTGCTTGACGCATGGCGGCATGTTCCTGAGGGCCTTCGCGCCTTAACCTGCTTGACACTGATCTCATGCGGCAGGTGGCAAACGTGCTGCCAAAGGGCGCCTATGTGGAGCAGGCAGTGGCGGTGGCGAAGAAGGAGCTAGCGCTGGAGTGTGATTACCGCAACGAGATGGACGCACAGGCGCGCTTCCGGCAGCTTATGCACAGTGCGCTCCCTGCCCTACATAGGCCTGCGTCACGGCCCGGCTGTTGCGCATTGCAGCGCTCTGCTTGGGAGTGTCAAACTCGCTTTCACTCAGCCACCATGCGCCCGCTTGCCCCCTGGCATTGTCTCCCCCAGGCGACCCAGACCTAGATGGCTTCTACGTGCCAGACGTCGTGCCGGAGTTGTGTTCGCAGCGCGTGCTTACCACGGAATGGGTGCCTGGCCAGCCTGTAGACAAGGTGGCTTCCATGCCACAGGAGGTGAGCTCGCTCGCCCTTCAGCAGCATGAGGCCGCGCATGACCATCAACGCAAAGTGTCTCGGATACCGCTCCTTGTCCTCAGCTGACCCCCAGCTACCCGGGTTGGCTGATGCATTCTTGCTGCCGCAGGTGCGTGATCGTGTGGCCACCCGCCTGCTGGCGCTCACTCTGAAGGAGCTCTTTGAGTGGCGCTTCATGCAGACTGACCCCAACTGGGGGAACTTCCTGTACGACGCAGACAGTGACACGTGAGCCCCCTCCCCCCCCCTTTCTGCTTGTTGTAAACCCAATGTTATGATGATTCCAGAGCAAAGCATTGACACCAGCCCGCCACGAGGGGCACATAACTCGTGTCTGATGTCATGCATTGGTGCTCTGTGCGCTTGCGGGGTTAGGCGCAGAGCGGGTGCTGAGAACACCCCATGCTCCCTTCATGCCCAATGCAGGCTGCATCTGATTGACTTTGGTGCCGCGCGGGAGTACCCAGAGTCCTTTGTTGACAACTACCTGCGCATGGTGTGGCTACCACACCGCATGGTCCAACGCCAATCCATCTCTATCCCACGCCTGCCTCCAGTCTCTGATTCCCCTCTGCACCACCGTCTTGGTTCGACAGGTCAAGGCCTGCGCAGAGGAGGACAGCGCCGAGGTGCCGCCTGCAGTGGCGCCTCCCTCCTCTTTCACTGGGAAGCAATGTTGTAAGCCGCTGCCATCACTTCATCGCTAACTCGCCAGCGCTTCATTCCGTGCAGGTTCTTGCGAGGTCCATCCAGCTGGGCTTCCTGACAGGCGAGGAGAGCCAGGTGATGTTGGATGCACATGTCAAGGTGACAAGGCCCCCCCCCCCCCCCCCCCTCCCTCTCACCCCCCTTCCCATGGTACTCCAAGGAGACCATATGCTCCGCCATACCATCCCCTCATTGCCCAATGAGAACACGAGACGGTGACATAGCATTCCGTCCTTGAATCCGTACTGATTGCGTTCACTTGTCAACTGCCTGTTGAATTGCTCTCCCAGGCCGGATTTGTTGTGGGACTGCCGTTTGCACACGAGGGACTATATGACTTTGGCTCCCAGAGGACAATGACGCGCCAGGTCTGTGCCTGCCAATATTCCATCAGCCGTGTTGACACTGGCGGATGCCTCGGGGAGCTCACGTGCTTTGTCCTTGCGCCGATGGCTGCGCAGGTGACGGACCTCGGCGGTGTGATGGTGCAGCATCGTCTCACACCCCCGCCAGAGGAGGCGTACTCTCTTCACCGCAAGCTCAGTGGCGCCTTCCTGTCCTGCATCAAGCTCAATGCCAAAGTGCCCTGCAGGTAGCTCCGCCCAACAGCCCCTGTCTATATATGATCTGCACGGCAGTCCTGCTCGCATAATGCCACGGGTGCTTGTGAACATATTTGCACCTGCCCTTGCCCCTTGGCATTGGGATCCCCGCTTATTGCTTGATTACTGCCATTAGTCTGTAATGTGTTCGTGTGTTGTTGCTTGGCATGAAGACGTAATACCTTCTTGGGAACATTCCCCTTTATTGTACGTATGTGTCATTTAGCTTGTTTTGCGGTTATCCGGCTTTCAACCAAAGTCGGAGCACTGATGGTCATGCCGTTTGTGACCGAATCTTAATCCTCATCTATGGAAGCCGTTTCACACCTCTTTTGTTGCCGCTCTGATGAACCCGACAGGCAGCTGTTCATGGAGTGCTACGCAAAGCATCTTGAGGGCCGCGAAGACACGGTAAAGTCCGCCACTGCCTGATGGCTTCGGGTGTGGCGGATGGGGGTGAAGTCGAGTGAGCCCTGGGAGCATAGCAGGAGACCATATGAGAGCGGCTGAACCGACACAAATCAGCAGTAGCATCAGTCCGTGCAGCACGCTGTGAGGAAAGCTCTGCATAGCTTATTCCCCCAGGGTGGCGGACATGCCAGTGTAATATATAGTGCTGGCTAGAGGTGATGGTGTACTTTGATGTTAACAAGATGCAACGACTCCCCACTGCGGCCGCTACTAGTGAGATGATTGCGCACGCCGATCATTCGAATATATGTATACATATATATGTATTTATATTCATATATATATGTATTAATACGTATATATATGTATGAATACATAGCTGCGGTTGGCAGTCGGTGAGTGCGGGAAAACATGCTGCCTCCAGCGCGCACTACGCTGAGTCACTGAGATACTTATACTATGTGCGCCGTACGTCATACTCCCATAAGACGCACGACTCTCGGACTCTGGCGCCGTGAAAACTGTCAGCATGACGACTGTCGCGCGCATGTTGTCGCCGTTGAGTTTGGTTTCGGAGCAAGTACGCCGACAGCAGCAGTATTGCATCGTATCACTTTGCCAACTGCGGTGCCCGTCGTCCCGGTCACCTATAGTCGCTACTATGCATTCAGCCCGCCTGCAGTAGTCTACAATGCAGCATGAACAGGTGCTTTGTATCGGGAAAATGGCAGCAAAGCCCGCTTGTAAATAATATTGCGCATCAAGCAGCGCATCAGCGGAATTATAAGATCTCCTGACGACGGGCGTATAGTAAAAATACATTATACAAGAAGAAAATACTACGTCATCGCTTAACCGCAGCAAATAAATTTCGCAACTCTTGTCGTGTTGGCGATGCGCCCCCTCCCCCCATCGCCCGCGTACACCCCACACGCAGCGCAATAAGTACTCTGCAACAAGCACCTGCTGCAAGTTAGTGTCGCCGAACAATCCCAAGCTGCTACGTGAGGCAAATGGCAGCAATATAGATATAGGATGATGGCGTGCATCGGGCGGCCCGTCGTTGTGGACTAATTGAGTTCAGCGAGGTATTGAGCTGCTACCCTACTCGGCGCGGTCAGTAGCCAGTCAGCGAGCGTCACGGCGCCCACGGCATCCCCACACTCGAGGACTCATGCCTACATATGCCGGCTTGCCACTTGAGGGCTCGTCTGATGCCACTCTCGCACGCACGCATTTCTTTTATCAGCAGTATCTTACCGGAACCGTCAGTCTGGACCATTGCCAGGAAGGGCTATGCCGTGCGCTGCGCCACCAAGGAATGGCCTTTGACTCACATGCCAAGCAGCCAAGGAGGCCGAGAGAGGCTTGGCATTGTGAGAGTCATAGTCAAGATTGCCATAATCAAAATTCATGCCCCTGCAGCCGCCAGCATAATTCAACACTGCGAGTTTTCTTATTTGATGTAGTCCTTCTTGCCCGCCGCCACTGGCTTCTTTGGAGAGCTGGCGGAATTGCTGCATGATTATTTATGGCTTGCCGAAACTGCATGTATAATGATATCCTTATATTTTGTTCAAATCACATATACTATTTTCCGTGCTGGCTGCCCTACATAATATGCATGCTGATGGTAGATTGATGCCATTAAACGGGTAGACAGTACCATAGAGATATCCGTCATATCGATTATATATAATGTGTCCATAGCTACGAGTTTACGACACGAGTTTACTCGGCCGATAACAATGAATATCATAACTACCCAGTGGCGCGGGAAAGGCGAATTTTGCGCGCCACCAGCAAGTGCGACAAAACGAGTACCACAGTGCTACGCACGCCCGCACGCATGTGACGAGCTGCTGCACATTGCCCCGGAATGTATCAGAAAATTACTCACGCATTCCATTATTCCATCGCGTAATTGAAACAGCGGAATGATTTAATTTACTGCCGGCTGTACCAGATGCTAACAGCAACACGTCGTCACATGGCAGGCCGGCAGGGTGCAGAGCTAAGAATTGTCGTCCCTTCAATTCGGCATATTATTTTCCCATAGGAATTACATAATCCGTGTTACCCTTAGCAAGATGGATGCTGGACGCGCGCGCACTCGGCCACAATGGAGCGGCGTATTGGTATGTGCATGTCGATAAAACCGCCCGTGAACCCGAAACGTGTTTGGGGATGTGTATTTGTGTCACCTAATCCTTATTGGCAAAGTATATTTTATATTGTCTCGTATATCCCGGATCCGCGCGCGCCGCGCGAGCGGTAATGAGTAGCTGTATCAGCAGCGCGCCGCGCGAACGCGCGCGGAACGCGATATGACACGATATATGTAGTCTTTTTTTACATCGACAGTGCTTAAAACATGTGCGCACTAAACGCAGTACTAAAAGCAATTGCGAAAGGTTGCCTGCAAAAGAGAGATATAAGCATGAAACCAAAGGTCAAGCAGGAGGCCAGGGAGCCAATAACGCACACCAAGGAAGTTAGAGGCTCGGGAACCAGGAAGCCGCCAAGTCGCCACGGAACCAAAGGGTCAAGGGAAGCACTACAAGCCAAGGAACGACCAGGAAAAACCGATAGGGAGACATGAAACCAATGGGGACTACCACCCACGGGTTGGCTATTAGCCGCGGTGAGTGCGCTTGCAACTAATGACCCGGCCCGGTCATAGCAACACATGCCAATGAGCGACGCGACGCAGGCACAAGAGCACCATCGGATGTCGCGCAGCCGCCGCGACCCCGCCAAGAACGTTGTCCGCATGCGCCATATTGATGAGCAAGGAGAAACGGCGGCGCCACGCAGAGAAGAGCTGGCCGATTTTTGGCCAGTGAGTGTGCGTGTGGCTAGCTAACCTTTCGCGAGCTTGCCTCCGCCAAGGAATGCGGAGCTAGCGAGCATAACTCGGAGACGGCGAAGGGAACAAAGCGAAGCATGCCATCGGCGTTTCGGACACCCTCGCCATACTTCTGGATTTTGTGGTGCTTTGCGGCCCGCAATGCAGTCGTTGGATCCGAGCTTGACACGCCGAGGATAGGGGCAATGGTGGTATCGTCGTAGGAAAGACTATTAATGTTCCGCCCACTCATGTGCGACGTGATTGGAGTCGCCCCCAGAGCAACGTGCCACGTGATCAACCTACGCGATCGCCCAAGCCGAAGGAGTGAACTCCACGCCAGCAACCTCAAAATGGGCTAGCATGCCTTGTATCGAGAAGGATAAAAGAACACAAATTAGAATAGGGCTCGCCGAGGGAGGGGATAGGAGCCGCCGGAAGGCCAAATGGGTGGCAAGCGGCAATGCGGAACATGGAATCGTAGTACCGTGGGGAACACTCACGGACTTCACCAAGGCGACCCTCACTTGGAGAATCATTCACCATGAACGCCGTCGCAGCGCGTAAGAGGCGGTCCCTGAAGCGATTACTGTCAATAAAGGTCGTGTGCAGGCTTACACGCAGCGAGCTTGATTCGTGAAACGGTATGTGAGGATGCGGTGGCTCAGAATCTCCTGAACTTTCCGTAATGTCTGTCTGAGTAATGTGGGATAGTTTGGAGGTCGGCCGCCGACGGAGCGCACATAGTTCGCAGACGCCGGCTCAGCCCCAGCGCCGAGCAACCAGCACGAGCAACGGGAGAGCGCTTGGAGGGTAGCAACTTTAGGGCGGAGGCCAATGGCCCCGCTAGATTCTCGAGTACTCCGTCCCCACACTGCTCGTCAACGACACGGGTATGAGGAACACCTGACGGCTCGGAAAGGAACGCGCCGACGTCGCTCAGGGTGGAGTGTCGAGCGCGGAGGAAAGTCGCCGCTTGGCCAGCCACAAGCAAGGGGTGCAATTTCGATGTGGGAGGTATCTCCAACAACCGCATTATCGCCGATGCCGAGGCCGCCGAACTGGACCGGGAGGGGCAGTTGCGTGCGCATGGAGGGTGTATCCAAGAGGTTGGGGCCAAGGCCCAAATGCCGGCGAGCGTTGAAAACGCGGCGGCGTCTGCATCTTCGAAGAAGGACGTAATGGTGTTGCCATACCATCTGAGCGGCCCAAGCCCCGAGGCGTGGAGCGGAGGTGGTGGCCGAAACGGCGGCCGCCAACTTGCAACAAGCGAGTAGCGGTTTGGGAGTCTGTGGAAGTGGTCGGCCAAACCGATAAGCCAGGAGCCAAATTGGTGAAGATGACATACACTTTTCCAAATACTTGACACGATCCAGGACCTAAATACTGCTACTATGCGACGATATATTATACAAATAATACATGTAGCATCGCGCCACATGCTAATATGGGTACGGTAGCATCGCGCGCGTACTAGCGACGTTCTGTGTAAAATTACAGCACTACACCGGTCCTACTCGCTTTTTGTGTTTTCCGCCTCCGGGACAGGACTGGCACCAGTGAAACCCTTCCAGGGTCTCTACGACGGCCGTTTTGGCAGCAATCAAGTTACGGAAAGCCCAGGGTAGGCGACGCTCCGTTATAGGTAGCAGATTACCTGATGTATAGTAGCAGCGCAGCAGGAATAGGGTCTAGACCCTATTCCTGCCATGCCTGTAGTGCTACTACGTCGCCGACAGCAGCGGCAGATCGTCTGTGTTTCAGAACTCCCCGCAGTTCGCCCGTGTCGTCAGGTCGCCGAGACGGCGCCGGGTGCCCGCCAGAGCCTCCCGTCCACTCTTCTGGCCGGTCAACACCTGCCATAAGGCGACGACGTGGTGAGAAGGAGCGGCAGCCTCGCGTGGGAGGGAAGCAGCATCGGCGGCGGACTGCTGATTTCTTTTTCTTCTTGCGGCCCTCATCGCCCGCGGCGCTTCGCCGACACGCCGCTGGCGCAGTAGCAGCCGTCGGGCGCGCGCGTGAAGATACCCCGGCCAGCGATCGAGGTGAGCTATGGCGCCGCCTTCGGAACCGGAGGTGGCTAAGCAGCCCACGGACGCCAGCGAGGCGGAGCTGGTGGCGGAGCTGCTGCGACTGCAGGGGCAGCGCGCCCAATGCTATGCCGAGTTCGACAGGTGCCGCCTGTATATCCCAACCTCTGCCCCCCCGCCCCATCCCCCCCCCCCGCCCGCTGTCCCCAGCGGCGGGAGAAGACTGCCACCACTGTGGTAAAAATCGCCTCCCACAGACTCCTCCCAACCTCCTCTAGTGGTTCGCAAAGGTTGATGTCATTGCATCAGCACTGAAAATCACTTGCAAGGATCGGCTGCCGCTCTCCATCATAAGGCTCAAACACGCATTAATTCTACTATACTATAGATAGACAGAGCTCTGGCTACCACAGGCCCAGCAGGATTTCGTGAAGGCCATGTCCGGTTGGCTACCTTATGCACACCCAACAGAGGCCACCTCCGTGGCTCTGACGTGTACGTCCACTCGCTCTCCATCTACCAAGACACAGGACAATCTTGTCGTGTCAGCAATGGGCGTGGTTTGCCGCTTGCACTGCTGTCCTGTCAGGGCCGGACGCAGGAGGCAGCGTTGGGGAGGTGAGGAGGTGGGGTGGTACGGCGGAGTGGCATGCCTGGAGTGGGTGCGCTGAGGTCATGCCATTGTGCTGCGGCTACCTGCCGGCCGGCGGGCGCAGGGAGTTCCGGGCGTACGCGCGGGACACGGGCCCCGAGGCGGAGGCGCGCTACACGGCCGCGGTGCAGCGCTGCACCGCCGCGTTTGCCGACCTCTCGCGGGATGTTAACGCGGTGGAGGAGGCCATCAAGTCGGCGCTGGGGCAGCCGCAGCTCGCCGCCGTCATCCGGGTGAGCCGCACCGCACTGCACGCCGGGCAGGCAGGGACAGCGCCTTCCATCCGCCGGCTGACGCCATCCACCCAAAGTGACGCACCATGGGATGGAATGCCCCTCAGCCCCCTGCATGCCATGGCTGGCCGGCCAACGACTCCCGCGGCTCTCGGCATCGTCTCCCCATCTGCATGCCACCCCTGCAGTGCTGACGGCGCGGCACTGCTGCGCCTGTTCCCACAGGACATCCAGCAGCACGAGAAGATCAAGCTGGAGATGGTCCGATCCCCCCCCCGCCCCCCCCCCCCCCCCCCTTCCAATGCTCCCAGGCTGCCAGGGCGAGTAAGCGCGAACATGCCCACCTGAGCAATGCGCCCTTGTTGCAACCCATTCTCCCCCCTCCCCTACTCAACCCCCCCCCCCCCACCCCCCCCCCCTTTACCACACCCGCCCCCTGAACCACACGCAGACCGCCACGCTGCATGTGCTGAAGAAGGCCAAGGCCGCAAAGGAGGCCGCGCAGGCGGAGGCGGGCGTCGACGGTGCGCAGGCTGCCATCACGGCGGAGGAGGAGGAGCCACCCCGCGCTCAGCCTCATGCGCATGGCGGTGCGTGCCCCATCACCCAACCAGCTCCAGCCTCAGCCCAGCCTGGGTCAGTCCAGCCTGGGTCAGTCCAGCCTGGGTCAGTCCAGCCTGGGTCAGTCCAGCCCGGGTCAGCCCAGCGCAGCCTGAACTTTCAACGGGCTGAGCCTGCCCGAGACGCCGTGCTGCCAGGCTGCTGCGCGTGCGGGCCGCCACCGCCGGAGCCGACGGTGGAGGAGCTGGACGCCGCCATTGGCGAGGCCACACAGGTGCGGGGTGGGATGGGGTAGGATTGGGGGGATGGGGATGCGGGGACGACTACAAGGCTCTGCGCCGTTTACCCAGTTTGCGCAATGATGCACGATTGACCACTGGGGGGAGGGCAAGGCGTTGCTGTGGAAGCCCGCTGGCAGGTGGGAAAGCTTGCATTCCGGTCGCACCCGCCTTGCCTTTACAAGGGCATACTGTGCCTGCGCGTGTGGATTCATGCGCACGCGTTGCTGCGACGACCCTTTATCTGGAGGTGCGCGCGCGCGTGTGTTTGCGTGCATGTGTGTGTGTGTGTGTGTGTGTGCGTCTGTGTGTGTGTGTGTGCGTCTGTGTGTGTGTGTGTGTGTGTGTGTGTGTGTGTGTGTGTGTGTGTGTGTGTGTGTGTTTGAGCTGCGGGGGGGCGGGGGGGGGGGGGGGGGGGGGGGCGCTGACAGAGGTAAAGTGTCACTCCCCTGCATCCCCGGTTGCCCCCGCTCCCTTGCCGCCACCTAAGGTATCCTGGAGCAGCTCCAGTCTACGAACAATAGACAAATATCGTCTCACACCCCATGATCATGGAGTGTCCAGTAATCCTCCCCGTGCGTGTATCTTTTTGGCCGCTTTTTACCACACGTGGATTGTCGCGGCATCGCGCGCGCAAACCATGGGCAACACCAAGCTGCGAGCTGCGCTACATGATGACTGTCGTTATTCTACCCTGGACCTACTCTATACTAGGCGCGTGCGCGCAAGTGTGTGTGTGTGTGCGTGTGTGTATGGGAGAGAGAGAGAGAGAGAGAGAGAGAGAGAGAGAGAGAGAATAAGCGCAAACAAGCAAGCCCCGCGGGGGGGGGGGGGGGGGGGGACACTCCAGCTATACAGCGAATTGGGGTATGGGGATGCGCTGTCGCACCGGCCAAAACCCACGCGTCCAACACCAAAGCGTGTCCGGCTCGCGACTCTCTGACAGTCCACGACATGTCCAAGCAAGGCGGAAACGGTGACAGTATGTATGCTGAATGGGATCGCCGTACACAGGTCACATGCTAGAAGGCAGGGTGCAGCTACTTAACCTGGAAGTATACATGGCGGGCTCTATATTTCGGCTACATCAAACGGAGCTGTCGCCTCCGTTTGATGTCGCCTGTCGCCTGTACTACCAACGCCAGCCAGGTCGGAGATGTTCAGCCACATCTGCAGGCGTGCAGTATTCCGAAGTCAATCCGTGGCAGTCTTCGCCTGACACCGTACACACCGGTACTGCATCAGTACTGTTGCAATCGACCGGTTTCCTTCCTTGTGCCGATTTGCTGCGGGCACACCGGTATATACAACGCGGCTACGGGTAACCGAGCACATTGCAGACGTACAATAAAATCAGGATGTAATACAAATGTATTATATCTAGCGTCAAATAAAACGCAGACCCCCTGGCTACTGCTTATAACTGCACGGAGAACGAGCTGTGTTCCTGACACAGACTGTACTTCCGGCCGCCGCAGAACATTCAAGGCGCGGTGGCGCACATCAACGAGATCCTGGAGGAGCTGCGCTACCTCGGGCAGGACGACTGACGCCGCCCGCAGCGGCGGGGACCAGCCCAGCGGCGGGCCATCAGCCGCGCCGCTGTAATGCAATGCCGCCTTCGGCCCTGCCTGCCTGGCCCTCTCCCCCGCTCGGCCCACAGCCTCCGCAGGCGTCAGGGCGGCACTCTGATGTCCGCCATGCCGTGTGGGCGCAAAGCCCAGCGCGGTACCCGCCGGCGACCAACAACCTAATTGCCCCAAAGGGGCAGCTGGGCGAGCGGCGGGCAGAGGTGAGCGGGGCCATGCCCTCCCCCCCCTTCTCCTTGCATCCGGGTCCGTCAATGATATGGAATATGATGGCGATTGTTAAAAAGTAATAACTATATATATGTTAGCCTGATTGCTCAGGGTGGCGCGCGGATGGGTAGGCGCAGAGCTGCCTGTAGGGCCTGCACCATTGACCCGCGTCAAGAGCTGCCGCTTGCCATCGCTGCGACGCCGGGAGTGACAGCCATATCCAGCAACTACTCAGCGCAACAGCGAGGCATGTGTCCGCGTCTGCGGTCGGCTTTAGGCCAAAGCTGCTGCGGCAATGGATGCGCTACTCCATGCCATTCCGGCACCGCGGACTCTGGCTTGTGCGGCAGAGAGCGGTGGGTCGTCGGATAGGGGGCACCTCCTGCTGGTGCCCGAGGCGTCTCAAGTGTGGATGTTTCGCGGCCATACGGCACCCCCAGCCTAGTTGCCGCCGCCCACGCGGTCCTCGATCTGCGCTTTCATCTCCTGGAAAACCTGCAGTGCGCGCGCCGCGTGGGTGCACATTGTCAATGCACAGCACAGCGCGGCATGGCGAGCGGCATCACACCGCCCACGGGCATCCGTCTCCCGGTGCCAAACCGACAAGCAATGGCGGCATCACTACATACGACCCCAACACGTGCCGCAGCACTGTCTTGCCATCCAATTTCCGGGAGCCGGCGTGGTATTATGCGTCTTAGCGTCGGAGCCTGCTGTCCGGAGCCCGATGTTCGGACCATCAGTCTCCCTTGCAAGTGTTGGGAACCGAGCATGTGTGCATGTGTGTCCCCAGGGGGGCGGGGGGCAGAGGCATGGCGCCGCTCACCTCTGCCCGCCACTCGGCCAGCTGCCCCTCGACCTCCTCCGTGATCGTCCCCCGCAGCGAGCTCTCCAGCGCCGCGGCCGCCTCCTCCGCCACCTTGAGCCGCTCCTCCAGCTCGCCCAGGCCGCCCTCCACGCCCTCCAGCAGATCGTTCTGCACCTCCTTGCCCGCCTCGAGCTCCATCAGAATGTCCTGCCGCAGAAGGTCGACGACCGCCTCCGCCTGCACCGCCCCGTGACAGGCCGCGTCAGCCCCGCTGCACCTCGCTTGTGACACACCGCGGGCCAGGCCGCGGGTGCACGCCGGCCACAACTGCGGGGATGTCTCACCTGAGCGCGGTTGACCAGCTGCTCGCTGTCGGCAAAGTCCCGAAGCGTTTGCCCCACGCTGTCTGCCGTGATAGCCTTCGCCTCCAGCGCCCCCAGCCGCTCGCCCTGCCGCGCCAGCGCGGCCGCCTGCTCGCCCGTTGCCGCCTGCCGCCATCACGCAGCGCAGCGCTCAGCACCCGGGGCCGCGGGGAGCCACGGGCCGGTCGGCGTGTGTGATTGGGCCGGCCCACCGCCCCGCCAGGGGTGCGCAGGCGTTGCGCACGGCGCAGCGGATTCCCGGTGGTGGCGCCCCACCTGCAGGCGCCTCAGCTCCTCCGGCTCAGCGGCAGCCGATGGTGCCTTCTCAGCCGGAGGTACTGCCGCCGCCGCCGACACAGACTCCATCTTGCTGCGCAGCTCTGCCAGCGCCGCCTGGTGCTCCTACCAACAGAGAGGAGCCCCGATGCCGGTGCTCAGCGACACCTCACTGCATGACTGCGGGGAAAGGACCGGAGAGGGGGGAGTGGGGAGTCATGCGGCAGGAGTCCCGGGTTCTTGCTGCCACACCTCGAGCTGGCCCTTCATGACCGTCACGGCACCGGGCAGCGCCGCCACAGCTTCCAGCGTGGCCCGCGAGCCGCTCACGGATGCCCTCTCCGCGCCGCCCGCCGCCTGCTCGCTGGCCTTCAGGCCCTGCACCTCCGCCTCGAGGGCGCTGCCGTTGCCGGGGGGAGGGCCCAGTCCGAGCGATCAGAGCACGCATGACCGGACCTCAGCTGAGCTTGCTGTGACGATTGCGGCCAGACAATCGCGCGCTGCCAACGTGTGTGAGTTCGCAAGGAGCGATAATGGAAAACGACCCCTCCTATCTTGATGTGGCAATGGCGTCGTTTCACGCCATGGGGGGCCGAAGAACACGTTTCTCATGTCTACGCTTGGCGCGCTGGCAGATTGATGAGAGGGAGGAAGAGGGAGGCATGTTGACGAGAATCAAAGCACCGTGTTCACCAGGGGCGTGGCGGGGCGCCGCATGGGTGTCCGTCTCACCCGGCCCTCATCACCAGCTCCTCCAGCTGCCGGGTGGCCGCATGCGCGCGCGCCTCGGCCTCCTTCACGCGGCCCTCCGCCGCCGCCTCGAGCGCAGCCACGTCCCGGCCGAGCCGCTCGTTCAGCTGGCCCACCTGCGCGGTGGCCACCTGCAGCGCCGACTCCGCCATGGCGCCCGCCTGCTGCTGCGCCTGGCGCAGCTCCCCCAGCTCGCCCTCCACCCCGCCCAGCCGGCCGCTCACCGCCGCCATCCCTTGCGCCAGCCCCTCCACTCGCGCGGCCAGCTCTGGCGCCAGCGCCCCCGCCGCGCTGGTGCCTTGCTGCGCTTGGGCGTCCAGCTCCTCCAGCCGCGCCTGCACAGCCTCCATGTGCGCCGCCACCTCCTTGTCCGCCCCGCGCCGCCCGGCCGCCTCCGCCTCCAGCGGCCCCAGCCGGGCCTCCAGCTCGCTCAGCGTCTCCTCGATCCCCTCCAGCAGCTCGTTCTGGTTGGACGTGCCCGCCTCCAGGTCCGTCGCCACCCCGGCGCGCAGCGCCCCCATCTGGTTCCACACCTGCACGAGCCGCGTCAGCCATCCGAGCCAGGGACGACGGCCAAGCGGCCCCGGCACGCACTCGTACCCACTGCTGCCACAGAGAGCTGGCAGTGTGTCTGCACGGGTGCCAGCGCGGTCCGAGGAATTCCAGCAGTAATGAAAGTTGTCGGTTTCGTTGGGTACGTGTCTGGCGATGTCGTCCCAAACACACAACAGAAAGCAAGATAACCCGGTGAATGATAACCTCTGGTGCACTCTCTACAACGGCCGCCCCACTTGTAGGGTGGAGAGACCTGGCGCCAGCTCTATTCTAGCACAAACATAATACCGTTGACAGATAAGTGTACACATTATTCCTTGCCGAGTTTGCGCTCAAGAGCCGAGGACATTCTACCAAAGCTGAGAACACGAGACCTATCGCCCCCCTGGGCGAAAAGTGTTTGGTATCAACCCGTGTCACCAGCGCTTTCGCGCATGATGTCAGCTATGGGCTGCGCGCCCACCTGCCGGACAGCCGCGCGCAGCTCCTCCAGCTCCTCGGCATCCGGCGGCGCCGGCCGCCCAACGAGCTCCGCCAGCCGGGCAGAGAGCGCATTGACCTGCCCCTCCGCGGCCGCCAGCCGGCCCTCCACTCCCGCGAGGCGCTCGTCATGCCGGGCGCCCACGGCGTCGGCGCCCGCTTTGGCCGCCGCCTCCACCGCCGCCTTGACCGCCTCCGCGCCGCCCTCCAGCCCAGCCACCCGCCCCGACAGCTCCTCCAGTCTGCCCCCCGCTGCGGACGCCGACGCCTCCATGGCCCCAACCCGCCCGGACAGCTCCCCCGCGCGGCTCTCTGCCGCCTCCTGCGCCCCCAGCACTGCAGTCACGAGCTCCATCTGCCGGCAGCGGGGACGGGGGTCATTCCCACCGGCAGCCAGCCACTGCGCCAATGGCCATCCAGGCGGCTGCCAACTTGTATAGTTTAGATTCATTGTGACGTACCCAGCCCATCCGCGGACATAAGTAAACACACAAGGAAAGCAGCACAAGGCATGCGGCAACAACACATGCAGCGATGGAACTATACACGACCATCATCGCGCTATACCATATCTTGTAGATCACAGGGCTCAAATAAGGGGCGTCCCGACAAACCACCAGTCAGCCAGCGAGTCATTCAGCGCTACACTCCTCCTCCTGATATATTTCGCTTGATGAAATTACGCCTCATCATAGACGACGGGCTGCACAAGTGGCGGACCTCAGGGCCCAAGGCACTGGATTTGGAGTCCTCTTTTTTTCGTAGCCTTGTCTACTCGCCAGATTCATATAAAGTCAAGGCCAGTCGGCATTTTATGGCCATACCCCCCCCCCCCCCCCCCCCCCTCCCCCCCCCCCCCCCCCCCCCGCCCACACACACACACACACAATATAATATACTAAGAATGCATATATATGGGTTTTACACATACACTTATATACATATACATAGATGTCTATATATCTGTGTATGTATATTATGCTTTAGATTTCTGTGGGCTCAAGCCAGTCACCGCACTCACCTTCATTGCGTCCTTGGCTCCCTCCATTGCCGCCACCCTGTCCGCCAGCTCCCCCACCAACGCCGTTGAGCCGCCCTCCCCGCCTTCCACCGCCCCCAGCCGTCCAGCCAGCTCGCCCAAGCGATCCTCCACCGCCTCCACCGCCGCCAGGCACTCGGCCCGCACCCCCGCGGCGCCAGCGCCGCCCTCCACAGCAAGCAGGCGCGACGCCAGCTCGCCCAGCTTCCCCTCCGTCGACTCCTTGGAGCCCCCCACCGCGGCCATGCACTCTGCGCGGACGTCTGACGCCGCGGCAGCCGCGGCCGCGGCGCTATCCTCCACAGCCGCCACGCGCGCCGTGAGCTCCGCGAGCTGGCCGTCGGACAGCTTGGAGCCGGCCTCCGCCGAGGCCCGTAGGTCCGCCACCGCCGCCTGCACGCCAGGGAGGCCGTCCACGGTGGCCTGCAGCCCGGCCACGCAGGCGGCCAGGCTGGCGCAGCGCTCGCCAACGGCGTCCACCGCCGCCCCGAGCGCCGCCTCCCGCACGCCCGCGTCCGCCTCGGCGTCGGCGACCCTGGCGCCCAGCGCGGCCGACGCGGCGCCCAGCTCCTCGCGCAGCCCCGCCAGTCCACCCATCTGCTCCGTCAGGCCGCTGAGCCGCCCCTCCAGGCCGCCCAGCCGCCCCCCCAGCTCCTCGCGAACCTGCAGCCCAGCCCAGGCAACAATCAGCAACCGGAATGCAGACGCCCGGCATGCTACCACTGCCTCTGCCTGTGCCCGCAGAGAATGCCCGAGGCGGCATTCCCCTGCAAACCTAGATAACCATAGGTCGTAGTTACCATCATACCTCATGTTATACATAACGACATCATCCTAGGTTTGGTTTCCTCATTCCTAGTTCCGGGTGCCGGCGCACTTATAAGAAACTGGTTATATATTAAGAGACTTTCCAGGGGTGCGCGACGGCGGCTTCTTAGTATCGTAGCATGTTCGTTATTCACTCGTTTGGTTTTAGGTGGGTAAAAGGCTTGCTTGTGCAAAATAAAGCATGCTTCTTAGGCAGTGTGTCGGCGCCTGTTGTATAGGTACGGTAGTATACTGTTGTATACTATTAGCGCGCTTGGTGGCGGTGCAGCTAGCAAGGTCAGCACAGTCTGCGCCCAGTGCACATCCGCCTCGTCATGCTGCCGGCAAAATGACGGCTCTGACGGCTCGATGACAACCCACTCGCGCCTCCAATTCCAGTACGCGCTCATTCATGCAGGTCTCGGCAGGCAGGCGGTCGGGCGAGCGGTCGGACGGGCTCCACCTGCGCCGAGCCGCTCTCCGCCACAGCGCTCAGCGCCGCCATTTCCTCCGCCACCGCCAGCCTGGCGCTCTCGCTCGCCTCCAGCAGGCGCTGCAACTCCGCCTCCAGGCCAGCCAGCCGCTCCTGCAGGGCCGCCTCTGCGGCCGCGGACGCCGCCGACGCCGCGGACGCCGCCTGCGCCGCCTCTGAGCGCAGCGCGGCTGCCGTTGCAGCGAGCTCGGTGCCGAGGGCGGCGCCATCCTCCTTGTTGGCCTCCTGCAGGTCGCAGTGCATAGGCAGCGCATGAGAAAGCTGCCCGTTCCCAGCCAGCGACTAGTAACATCGCGGCTGTGGAAATCTGTGGGCAGCAGCACGGCACGGCACCAAGGCAACGTCTCATGCGTTGTGCAAGGTGAGCGATGCAATGGCGAGGAGCACGATAGATCTCTAGGGGATGCAGGCACCCAGGCATTGCGGGTCACTGCGTTCCCGAGGTCGTACCACAGCGCCGTTGACGTCGGCCCGTAGGGCGTCCAGCTCCGACTCGAGGCGCTCCGTCAGGTCCACCAAGTCGGTGGTCAGGCGGTCCACGCCCACCTCGCGCGCCTCTACCTCCTGCTCCAGCACCTCCATCACCCGGGCCATCCGCTCCTCGGCGTCAGTCGCCACCTTGGCGCGCAGCGCCTCGCTTGCGGCACCGAGGCCCTCAATCTTGGCGCCCGCCTCTTCCAGCAGCTCGAACAGCTGGTCAACCTCGTCGCGGAGAGCCCCCTCCAGCGAGGCCTCGATGGCCTGCGTGCGGGAGGTGGTGTTGCCCAGCTCCTCCACCACACCCTCCAGCATCTCATCCAGCGCTGTCTGCAGTCCCGCGATCTCTTCGTTCGCTGCTGCGCTGCGGCGCACCTGTCAAGCAGGTCAGCGGGGTCAGGCGCTGAGCCAACAAAGGAGACACCCCAGGGCAAACCACGCCCTCGCTGCTTGCCAATGGAACGCAGGCCTCCAGGAGGGGAGGACTCGCTCATCGGGCATCAAGGGCAGCCACGTTTCGGCAGCGCACCATCTCGCCGGCCACGTGCTGCAGCAGCCCGATGTCTTCGGTGCGCTGCTTGGCCAGCTCTGTCAGCTGGCCCTGTACCTCCTCCTGAAACACCGCGGCATCCTCCTCAATCGCTTCCAGCGCATCGGTGAGGTCAGCCTCCGCGGCTGCCTGCACGTTGCGCAGCTCCCCGCGGAACTCGGCGCCCAGCGAGTCCCGGATAACGTCCCAGCCGCCGTCCAGCTGCGCCAGCATGTCCTCCTTGAGCACCACCTCGCCCAGGACCTGGTTCACAACCGCTTCCTCGACCTCGTCCCGCAGCTCCGCGACCGCATCCGTCACCAGGCCCTCGTACGAACGCACCCCTGCCTCCAGGTCCGTCTGTCGCGCATACAGTTTGCGCTCCGCCGACAGCAGCACCTCCAGTTTGCGCTCCATGCGCTGCAGCCGCTCCTCGATGCTGCTGGAGAGCGCCTTGGCCTGCTCGCGGGACTCCGCCTTCAGGTTGTTCATCGCCTCCTTCAGCTTGTTGGTGGCCGACATGCGCGAGCGGATCTCCATGCGCACCACCTGCGGAGGGCCGATGAAGCGGATGCCACATCGGACTATTCTCAAACCAAAACAGAGCTCGAGGCTCATTCCGTCCAGTATATATTGGTTCATGAGGACTGTGCACCAATGCAGTGAAGGTCGACAACACTTTTATGAATACTTGACACAGGATGCTGATGCTGCAAGCAGGGGCTATCAGGCAGCTGCTCCTACAACAGCCTTGGCTGCTCTCCCCTTCTATGGTCCATAAAGCGAGACAATGGGAGGAGCCAAGGGGGCTCCATTGGATGACGGGCGCCGCTTACCTCCTCAAGACCCAGCCGCTCCCGGTCCAGCTGCTCCTCCATGTCTCGGGTATAGCCTCGGATCTTGGAGAGCGCCTCCTGCAGCTGCTCCCGCAGCCGGCTCTCGCGGTCCTGCTGCTCCCGCCGGCTGCGCGCGACAAGCGTGGTGAACTCTTCGTTGCCCTGCTGGACTAGCTTCACAAGCGCCTCCTCGCCGTCCTCTTGCTTGGCCAGCAGGTCACGAACTGTGCGCTCCATGACCATCATGCGTTCCAGACCGGCCTTCTTCTCCTTGGCAACACCCTGAGCACAGCATCCACGGCGAGGCAGCACAAGACAGTAAAGAGACTTCTAATATCTATATTACTGTATATGCATATAAGATACATATTACACTATTATCATACATGTGATTAATATAATAATAAATATATACACCTATATTGAAACATATATACACGAGCAAGTATATATATGCATAATGTGAATATATACACCAGCCTACACATATTATATGTAGTGTATATTCATCTATATCAGCCTTAAGATCAATTCGCAATTCATTCCAGGTCTCTGGGAGGCCAGAGTGTGTACTACTACATATACTGGATGTCGCGCAAGGTAATTGCGCAAACTGCGACTGCAGGCGTTTCACGTCACAGCAGCACTGTGTTTAGCGGGCACCTTTGCTACAGAGGAGAGGCGCTCCTCGTCATCCGAAGTCTTTGCTGCCAGGCGCCCCTCCACGCGCTCCTCCAAGTCCTCCCACCTCCGCAGCATGTCCTTACTGCGGGAGTCGATCAGTCCAATGGCGCGCTTCAGGATTTCCGCCTCCGCGGCAGCAATCTTGCTCTCCACATCAATGGAGTGGACAGTGGCCAGCTTGTTCTCTCCTCGCCGCCTGATGTCGCCGTCGGAGATCTGCGCCTGCAGAGAGCTCACCTGAATCCACACCAGCATTGTGTTCCTTCAGCAGCCACAAGCAGCCAACACCGTCCATTATTGAGTTATGTGCTAGCAGCTGGAACATCACAGCTCGCGCATAGCCTTCGCAAATGTTGCAGCTTTGAGCGGGGACAGCATGACATGTTTGGGTCTGCGAATGACAGGCGCGTAGCGACAGACGCGTGGCCCTACCAATGCCTGCACGTCTCCCAGCTCCTCTCGCAGGCTGCCGACCGCATCAGAGGCCATGCCGGCCTCCTGGTCGCGCATCTGGGCAGCATACATCTCGCTGTTGGCTACCCGGTCGCGCAACTGCTGGTAGGCCGACGCATTGTCGTCCAGGGCGCGTTTTGCCCGCTCCATATCCCGGCTTAGCTCCATCAGCTCTTGGCTCAGCGCCACCTGCCGCCAATTGCGGGACCCAAATACAGCATTTGAAACAGTTACCCACTCCTTCCTGTCAGGAAACCATCAGGGGGGAAGCTCGAATTGGCAAGCGCGCTCGGGTACTAGTTGAACACTTCACTAAAAAGTCTTTGGCAGGGCTACTTATGACTGCCACAGAGTGCCGAGGGGGTGAGAGGGAGGGACACAGGTCTTCGGACATACAGCAGCACTGCGCCCGTGATGGCAAGGCACCGTCGGACTCTAGGTGCTGTTTCATCAGTGTATAAATAGCAGCTTGGAATTGCATGTCCATACAGGCAGTGATGTTCCTTGATACCGTCTCTGTAGCATTCTGGATGCCTGAGCATGATATTGATGTTCTAGTTTCATAACCATGTATTCCAATAATGCCACCAAGTAGGCCGAGTGCGAAACCATCCCTGCTAGTTTTTGGCTTCCAGGAGCAGCTTCAACAGCGGCGTCATGGTTATCGAGCCGGACTTACAGGTGCGCCATGCATATTAGTGTGAGAACGCAGGAGTGGGAGCAAGATAGGTAGGTAGATAGGAAGGCAGATAGGTTGTGGACGGGCCAACACTGGCGCAGCCTCCCTACTCAGCTGGATTCTTTGTTTATATTGCAATGGGCTCGCGGGTCTCACCTCACGGCGGCGGCCCTCCTCGCGCAGCGCCTGGTTGTGGTCATGTCGCGTGACCTGCTCTGCAGACGAGGCATCCTTCTCGTAGGCGATCATGCCCTCCAGCCTCTCCACCAGCACCTTGGCTTCATGCGCCTCCCTGACGGACAACAGCCCGGAACTCTTGAGCCGCTGCTCTTATGGGAACTTATGCAATGCTGTGTACCGCTATTATATTGCTGATGCGTGTACACGGCTAAACAAGCTGCGGCCCTGGGACGAGAAAGCCTGCCTGTCTGTGCGGGTTCAGAGATTGCGTGCCGTCAGCACCGGGTGGCACAGGCCCCTGCCCGGCCCACCTCTCGGCATTTTCCAACCGGAACTTGTGCTCTCGCAGCTCTGCGGCAGCTACTGACTTGGCATCCATTGCTGCCTGCATGCGGCCCTCCATATGCTTGTGGCGCTCCTTCTGCTCGGCCAATTCATGGCGCAGCGTGGACACCTCGCCCTGTGCCTCTGACAGCGCGGCCGCCATGCCAGACACCCGGTTGCCTAGCCTCTCTGTTCCCGATCCGGCGTTTCGCAGTGCCTGTGTGCCAGGCAGATGTGGAGTTGAAGCTCTTAGTGCAGAATTATCTGAGGTGCCCGGGTAATCTCACATTCATGATGGCTCGTATATTTCTTATTCAAGTTGGGGAACACGATGCCAAAAGGGTGTAATTGATGTGCGTGCAAGTAGGAAACACCCACCAGGACATAGCAAGCAACCAAATTTCTCGAATTTGTGATCAGTAGGGTGAGAGCAGTATGGGTGTTGCTAAGGGGATGGATGCCTACCAGAGCGGCTGTGTCTTCAGCACTGTGCGCCCGTGCCTCAAGCGCCGCCATGCGGGCATCTATGGCGGCCAACAACTCGTGCGGTATAACGGTCGGGGCACCATGCTGAAGCTGCAGTGGCTCAAGCTGCAATTGTCCTGCGGGAGACTTGTAGTCCATTGGCTGTAGACGAGGGGAGATGCATGGCAACAGTCTCGCTCAGCATTAATGTGCTTGCATAACGACTCAATTCAATGTGGGAGGACGCTATGAGCGTTCTGCGCCTGACCTACAACCTCATGTGTGCCGACCAGTGGTAAGAAGTCGATAATCTTGCAGCAGTAAAACATCAAAAGTCGAGTGAGCTCAGGCCAAGGTGCGCACCGGAAAGTCCAATGGGTGCCCAGCTTGGGATATCTCCACTTTGGGACTGAACGGGAGGGGGTTCAGCCGATTGGGTGATTTGTTGCGTGGCATGTCCTCCGCCGCTGGTCGATAGGGCGATGGACCACCACCGCCACCAGGCATGCCACTGGGAGAGACGTTCACGTTGGCCAGCCCCACTGGCCGGTACAAGCCATCTACAGGAGCGGCACTGTAGGCGGCGTCTGCAGGTCCATGCAGCAAAAATCAGCCCTGTTGCATGACCGATAAGCAATGGCAATAAGCACTGGCGTGGAATGGAGGCAGAGACCCCACCGTCATATGCACCTCGCCGGCGGTGCACTGGTGTCGGCGGCTCCCAATGCAGCGCCTTCCAGGCAGAGTCCACCTGCCTTGCCATGCCGGCCGCCTCTGCTGTGTATTGCCTCAGGCGTCACAACCCGTTGCTACCCCTCCCCTCCCTCTCTCGGCCCGTGTGCGTGGCCACTGCTGCACTGTTTCACCGTCCCGGCGCGCGCCGCGCGTGCTGGCAGTGTGAGGGTTCCAGCTACACTAGCTGCGGCGACTGACACCGGCCATGCCGCCACCTTCGCCAGCAGCTGCACCGCAAGTAGTCGCGGATGTAACGGTGGACGATGTTGCAAGCCGCGGGACGCCTCGCCGGGGGCGCTGGCGACAGGACAGACTGGGAAGCGGGCACGGACTCTTCGAGCGCAGTAGGAAGAACCAGCAACAGCGGAACGGCTTACGCGTCCCTTTCGATAGAATGTCTCATACCGCCTGTCCGCCGCTGCTCATAGGCGCTGCGGGCGAGACGGGCCGCGTGATCAGCACGCAGTTCGGGGCTGTGGCCGTTTGCACGAGCGCATTAACGGGGAGCGCATGTGACAACAACGCGCCGGTTCCAGTGTTATAACAGTGATGAGTGATCCAACAGTGTTGGAAATTCAATCACTGGCCTTCAATTAGTCGTGCAGAATGCTCCGGCAATTCGCTGCTTGACTACAAGTCTACAACGGAGCGTCGCGTACTCAGGGCTTTCCTCAACCAGATCGTTGCAATGGCTCTATATACACGAATATGCCATGCCTAATGTACGGCCGCCGTAGAGATGCAGAGATGCTGCGGCAACGGTTTCACCTCGCCAGTCTGTCCCACTGTTGCCAGTCGTTGAACTTTTTGGTTTCAGGGAGAGCGTCAAGAAAATGCACGCAAAGTACTGGGGAAGGAAAAAGCCAGTCGTCCTGTCCCGGCCGGGGCGGGGGGAAACAATGCCGGTTGCGCGCAGTATGCACGCGCGATATTTACCAACTCTTATTTCATCCTCTTTTTTGGTTTTCCGCCCTCGGGACAGGACTGGCAGTGAAACCCTTGCAGCGTCTCTACGACGGCCGTTTTTGCAGCAATCCAGTTAAGGAAAGCCCTGAGTAGGCGACGCTCCGTTATAGGCGTCAAGGAAATTGCCGGAGCATACTGCAAGACTAATTGAAGGCAAGTGACAGTTTCCAACAGCACTGTTGGACCACCGTCTAAAACACTGCCATGAAAACAACCCGACACTGACCACGAAATGAGGTCCTCCCTACCAGTTTGGGCGTCGGCCCATTCTCATTTCATCCTATTTTTTTCATTAGAACGCTGATATCCAGGCTGCCGGAGCAACTGAATAGTCCTATTGAAGTACATCGAAAGGCAGCATCGTGTTTCTGTTCATCCATTTAACGGCGGTTTAGGGTTTTATGTTGGAATGTTCGTACGGATGATGTCAGGAACATAATATATGAGGTCTGGCCCTGCAGAAATTGTCACGATTCTCAGGGGGCGACACCGCGCGTGGCGCGCGCCACGTCTCACCTGCTGCTCTTGCTCGCTGCCAGCATGCGCCGCCTTTGATTGGTGGTTACATTGTCGGCGCGCGCCCCATCAGCTGCCCGTCGCCAGCTACTACAGTACCTGTACTCGGCTCGTGCAAGCGGGAGGGATCGGCGCCGGCTCAGCTCGCGCGACGGCGGCGCGGCTCAGTAGCAGACGAAGGATTCAGCGAGCTCTCGTTCAGCACCGCCCCGCAAGCACGGGCCGACACGACTACGGCGGCCCCTGATTCCGCACTCCGCCGCCCAGAACAGCCCCTACTCCAGCTACCCGCGGAATGGCCCCGATGCGCGTGGCGGTGGCACCGACGGGCCTCCGAGCGGCGGCGGCCGTGAGCGTGCGGCCGTCGGCGTCGTCGAGCTGTACCGCCCGCCGCCGGGCGGCCGTCCACTGCGCGCGGTCCGCCTGCCGCCCCGCAGGCTCGCCCGCCCGCGGCTTGCTGGCGACCCGCCGGGCCTCCATCGCGGAGGAGGCCGCACCCCCTGCCGAGGACGAGGGCGACAACGAGGCCGCCAGCACCGGCGACGGGGCGGCGGCGGTCGTTCCGGCCGCAATGGCCAAGCCGGAGGAGTTGCGACTGGAGTCTGGCGTGCTCAGCGCGGTGGACAGGAAGGGGCTGGGCCTGCCGGAGGACACCTTCCGTTGCGTGGGATGCACGCTGGCTGAGTGCCAGGTGCGGCTGGCCCGGAACCGGCTGCGGTTAGGTCGGGAGCAGTTGCGCGCCCAGGGCAACAAGAGTATGCGGAACCGCATAGCATAGCAGGGGGTCCCCACGGGCTTGGTGGGCCTGGGTGGCATGTGATGGGGCTTCCCCCCTTCCCCTAAAACCGTACCTGTGCAGATGCTAGAGACCGATCTTAAGGCTCGCTATCACTGTCACCATGCCGCCAGGCTGCTGCGCATTCGTACCAAGTGGCAGCTCAGCGCATTCCTGAAGGGACGGAAGTATGTCGCTCAGTGAATGTGATGCCCTGATTGACGAGAAGCCAACATCGCATATGTTCCGTCAAGACGTTCCCGCTCATGCCTTCGCTTCCTTCCCTTGCAGGGCCCAACCGGCTGCGCGAAGAACCAGTGGCGGTTCGAGAAGGGCGGCTACATGAAGAGCATCCTCACAGCTCGGGTGTACGACATTGCGGTATGAACACCCCTCCCTCTCCGCTCAGACCCGCACAATCGAGGCGGCACATGCGTCCCTGCCCTGCTGTGCTTGCTGACACTCGCACCGCCCATATAGATCCAAACGCCACTGGAGAAAGCAGAGAAGCTGAGCGACGCGCTGGGGAACACCATTCTGCTGAAGCGGGAGGACATGCAGCCGGTGAAGAGCTTCAAGCTGCGCGGCGCGTACAACAAGATGGCGCAGCTCAGCCCGGACGAGCTGGCGCGCGGTGTCATCTGCTCTTCTGCGGGCAACCACGCACAGGGCGTGGCCATGAGCGCGCGTGCGCTTGTACGAGGCCCTGGACCCTTGAGGACCCCCCCCCCCCCCCCCCCCCCTCCCGCCTCCATTGTTGATGGCTGAATGACTTGCGCTTCCTGCAGCGCCACACGCACTCTCTCTCTCTCTCTCTCTCTCTCCTGCGCGGCTGCTAGCACCTCCTAGGGCAAGGGGTTGGCCCTCATCGCCTGCCTGCACCACTCCTCATTGCTGCAGGGCTGCTCCGCCATCATCTGCATGCCCACCAGCACGCCGCGCATCAAGGTGGACGCAGTGCAGGCCCTGGGTGGCACCGTGGAGCTCGTTGGGGAGAGCTACAACGAGACGCAGGTGCCCCCCCCAAACAGGCACCCCCTCCCATCCTTGACCTGCCTTCGCATCCCTCTTAACCAGACAGCCATCTCCTGGGAGCCCTGCCTGACTCGCAACCCTGCCTGGGCCAGACGTACGCCATGGCGCGAGCCGAGGCGGACGGGCGCGTATTCGTCGCCCCCTACGACGACCCCTACACCATCGCGGGGCAGGGCACCATCGGTGCAGAGATTGCCTCGCAGGTGGGTGCAGCCGTGGGTGCATGGATGCGGTGCCCCTGCAACTCCAGCGGCTCCAGCACTGCCCTCTGTCTCTCGTCCCATCCCCCCCCCTTTGACCCCTCGCCCCCTCTGGGACCGCTTCCCCCGTGGCATTGGCTTCACCTTCCCTCCTAACTGCAGATAAAGAACCTGGACTCCCTGGACGCGGTGTTTGTGGCCATCGGCGGCGGCGGCCTGGTGGCGGGTGTGGCCGCTTTCTTGAAGGAGCTGAAGCCGTCCCTGAAGGTGATTGGCGTGGAGCCGACGGGCGCGAACGCGATGGCGCAGTCGCTGGCAGCCGGCCGCCGTGTGAACCTGTCCAAAGTGGACGCGTTCGCGGACGGCGTGGCGGTGAAGCAGGTGGGCATGGAGACGTTCCGCCTGTGCCGCGAGCTGGTGGACGGCGTCATCCTGGTGGACAACAGCGCCATCAGCGCTGCCATCAAGGACATGTTCAATGAGACACGCTCCATCCTGGAGCCCGCCGGGGCGGTCTCCCTCGCGGGCGCCAAGGCATGGCTCAAGCGTGAAGGTGTCAAGGTGCGGCTGCCGCTCAGCCACCTGTCAGCATCACACCTGCAACTACTCCTAGCACCACACATGCACCACCTCATGTGTCGACTTTGTTTATGTAGAAGTTGATGCTCTAATGATTTTTTTGTGTTTGCACTTGCCTGTGCAATCATCGCGCTATCACTCATTATTGTGTCTACTCCCTAATTTGTCAATTTTTTCCGGTTTTGACATGAGCTGGCATGGTGGCTGTGCCCGCGCTGGCCGGACCTTGAAGCGCCTGTCTGACTGTTTGCACTGCCACTTTGCCGCCCAATGGCCAGGACCACACGGTGGTGGCCATCACCAGCGGCGCCAACATCAACTTTGACCGGCTACGCCTGGTGTCGGAGCTGGCGGACATTGGCGCCAAGACGGAGATAATGCTGGCGTCCACCATCCCGGAGGAGCCGGGCAGCTTCCTGGAGTTTGTGGAGGTGGTGACAGAGAGCCACACCTCCACAGAGTTCACCGAGTTCAAGTACCGCTACTGTGCAACCAGCGCTGCGCGCATTCTGTATAGCGTCAGCGTCGGCAACGAGTTCAACATCCAGGTGATGCCACCACCTTGCCTGCAGCCCTGCCCATTGACATGAGGGACGCGTAGCTTTAAAACATAGAACAGTTCAATCCCAGGCCGTGCCTTTTCCCCACGTGTTCCCATAGCTCCAGTTACTTTGTTCTAACTGAGCTTAATTCCGCACCCGCAGGACCTCGTGGACCGCCTGAATGACCACGACATGCCCACCACTGACTGCTCTGGCATGGACGCTGCGCTGGTGCACCTGCGCCACATGGTTGGCGGCCGGTACGAGCCCCCCCCTCCCCCCCCCCCCCCCCCCCGGGCTTCAGTTGTAGCAATGACGATGTGTAATCTGCAGCGGGTTGCCAGCCGGGCCGCTGATGACACCCTTTGATCCGCTCGCTCTCTACCTGGGCACGCAGGCCACGCTCCTTCACAGGCGCGCTTCCGGACGAGCAGGTCTTCACAGTGGTTTTCCCCGAGCGTCCGGGCACACTCATGTACTTCCTGGGCATCTTCAAGGGAATCAACATCACGATGTTCCACTACCGCAAGTCAGGCAACAACAAGACGGAGGTGCCCCCCCCCCCCCCCCCCCCCCCCCCCCCTTCCCCTTGCAGGAGCGCTAGCATTTGCTATTGCTTTGGCTGCTATCAGGAACTGGTCCGCAGTTGCAGCTGAAAGAGGATGTTTATTAAGGATTCTGGTGAAAGCGCAAATGCTTTCAGTGTCAACGTCAGCATTTAAGTGTCAGGCGCTAGCTATGTAGCGCACTTGTCTGGTCCCTCTGAGCCTGCCTGCTCCCACCCCCTCTTCCCCCCTACCAGCTGCTGATGGGCATGCAGGTGTCGGAGGAGCAGCGCCCGGCGTTCGAGGGCCAGGTGGAGGAGGTGACCGCTGCTGGATTCGATCTGCAATTGCTGGACGACGACACGCAGCGGGTGTTTGACATGTTCATCCGATAAGCTCCCAACTAAGGTGACCTGTGTTTAAAGTAAATGTAGAGGAATTAAAGTCACATCGCGCTGCGTCTCGCTGTGAACCTCATTAGCCCGGGTTGCGGGGAGGCATGCCTCACGCACTCTCCCTTATAAAGGATTTGCAAGTCAATGTAATGGACCTCTCTCTAGTACTCGTGCATGCACTTTGTCCCGAAAGCACGCCGCCTTATGGCGGCAGGGAGGCCGCCCATTTGGCAATGGCCTCGCTCGACTCTTGTGGCGCATCGTCCTGCGGGCAGTGTCCCGCCAGCACGGGCACGTAGAGCGCATCGGGGCGCAGGGCCATTATGAGCTCTGCCTTGGTGGGCGTCATCCAGGGATCCCGCTCCCCCCACAGCAGCATCACCGAGCCACGAAACGCCTGCAGCTGCTCCGCGGGGCGCGACCGCGTGCGGCCACCTGCCAGCGAGATCTGGTAGAACGCCCCCAGCGCACCCTCGTCCTCCGCCGCCATGTCGATGGACTTCACCAGCTCCTGGTCGACCTCAAACTCGTACACCTGCTGCAGGATCTGCTTGATGCGAACCTGCGGGGGCAGGATGGGGCAGGGCTCGGAGGGTGAGAAATGAGCTACGAGTTCCTTGACAGGTAGTTGGTCTCCTGGCAGAGCCTTATAACGGCGCATCGAATGGCGGTGGCTAAACTAACTGGACATTGCGGGAGTAGCCACAGACCTTGGTGAAGTAGAAGATGGCACCTGCGGAGAAGCGGCCAAACGCCTCCGCCAGGCGCTCCCGCAGCGTGGGATCCACGCTCTCGTCCTCCCGCCGCGAGCCCGCCACCGCCTGCTGCGCCAACGTCTTGCGCTCCGGCCCAGGGGCCGCGTCGGGCTGAAAGTTTCCGGCGGAATTGACGAGGCAGAGGCCGCGGAAGCGGTCGTTTCCCTCCGAAGCCGCGTACAGCGCCGCGAGCGCGCCGATGGAGTTGCCGGCGATGACGGCCCTGTCAGAGATTGACGCGCCCGCAACCTCTGCTGCAAAGTCCATCACTGTGCCGGCGGCCAAGTGGCAAAAAATGCATTGATTAGCCGCTTTAATCACGAGATGCACATTTATACATATACATGATTTAGAGAATAATATAACACTTAGCTCACTTAGCTCGGACAGGATTGCAGGTAGTTACAAGTAGTGATCATTTGAGTGCTTGTGGGTCGGCGCCCCCACCCTGCTGGCCCCACAGCTCCATGGAGAACTCGGCCTCCACCTTGGGCGACCAGCCGTAGCCCAGCATGCAAAGCGCATAAACCCGGAAGCCCTTGCGCGCCAGCGCTGGGATGGTGTACCGCCAGTGGTAGGAGTGCGCGCCGAAGCCGTGCACCAGCACCACGATAGGTCCGGTGTTAGCCTCGCCGGCGGCGATGTAATTGCAGGCGTGCCCGCGCCACTCCCAGCGGCGCCAGCCCTCGGCCTGCAGCGTGACGCGCTCCCGGCCCTGGGCGTCCAGCTCGCACTCAGGCAGGCCGAGCTCCGCATCGGACAGCGGCTCGAAGGATGTCGCGGAGGCACGTGGGCGAACCGCGCCGTCGCGAGGGGCCGTGTGAGCGAAGCGCGGCGAGTGAGGTGGGATCCTGGACACACCGCAGTCAAAGAGGGCTGGAGGCAGCGGTCCTAGCTCTTGCCAACTGAGCTGGGCGCGCTTCGGAGCACCCGTTGCTACCGCCAGCGTGACAACCCCTTTGGCCCTTTCAGCAACGTACGATTCATCTGAAGCGGGTACGAGCACCAACAACCACCTGCACCTGGTGGAATGGAAATTATCTCTTTCTCTTTCTCTCTCCCTCTCTCTCGGTCTCGATACCACGCCAGGTTCGCTGTATGACAAGAGGGAGGAGAGACGGGGGGCAGGGGCAGACGGCTGGATGTGTCAGTTTCGATGGCGAAATGGCGAAACCTCACCTGAAGCCGCCCCTCCAAACACTACGGGGGCGAATGGCGACGCGATGAGGCGCGCAGCGGTTGGCGGCGTTGGTCGGCGGCACCCCAACGCTCCCCGCGGACGCAGTAAGGATGGCCATAATGCAGTCGAAGCTGGTCGGCTTCTACGGTGTGGCACTGTATCACCTGAGCCGCTGTGGCGGTGGAGGGTTGATATTGCACACGCTGCGCCGCTTTTCCGTCCCCTCTTATTCGCCGGGCGCTCTGCGATCGAATGCCCGTGGCGCCCCGTACGGGCATCCCTCGATGCACCGTCACCATCTCCGTACCAGTACCTGTACGTGCATGTGCGCCGCGCGGATCTGGGCGTTTAGCTCTCACAGCATGCCACGATTGTCATCATACTCGAGCGGCCGCCGGTACGGTACCGTCGGTCGCTACCCTGTATCCCCATAATAGTCAGCATCTTTCACATTATTGCTGCTTGCGGGAGCAGGTACTTTAAGGGATTTACACTATACGCTGGTAGTAAAATAAATCGTAGTGAAAAAATTCCATAATGATAATGATTAACGAGTATGAAATAACATTTTACCGGTAAGGATTACTGTTCAACGCATAATAATACGAATGCTGTACATATTTATGAGTGATTGATGCAACATTCAAGAAATCCATACATGAATGCACTTAGTGTTGTAACACATAAAAGTATGTCAAAACGACAACCTTTATAACAATTCGTTATAACAATTCATTAACAATTTATAAGGATTCATACCGTGCTGCGAACATAAACGGTCTGCGCACGATAAATAACGTTCCGAACACCTGCGAAGAGGGAAATAATAGTACAAACGGAGAAATAGTACAGAATATATCACGAATACAACACAAAAATTCCGACGCAAAGGTGCAAAACAACTCATTATTGTTTCGCCCCGCGAACCGTATTTAAGCCTACGGTAGTCGCGCGCTATACACACACACACAGACACACACACAGACACACACACAGACACACACCACACACACACACACAACACATATGAAATAGTCGGAGTCGAGGGCGAAATGGTGCCGCCCTAGCTAGACGCGTACCTGAGCAGCGGGTCGATGCTGCTACGGTGGACAAAACCAACAGAGGACAGCTTGGGGCCCACACCTGGTGATGGGCAGCAGATGGAGAAGCCGAGACATCAGACACGAGACTTCAGGGGCGGCCCAAGGATGCAACGGAAGGGGTAGGGGCTTGGAAACTAGGGAGAGGGGCTGGTAGCCTGAGCTGTAATACAAGTGTTCCCTACTATGGTTAGAGATGGCAATGTGAGAATAACTCGGTCCGGGCAGCGGAGAGCAGCGGATTAGCATGCTGTAACCAATCTCAATATAATTTCAAGCCTTTGCGATGAAATCTGCATGAAAACCGTGAATTATGG